>JAVQJL010040418.1:0-40947 GCA_036024295.1 Nannoperca obscura
CTGTAGTTGTTACTGTAACTATTAAAGAGTAACTGCAAACTGATCTAGTGCTATGCACATACATTAAGATGCACAAACATGGACTATAACAGCGCATGCTAGCATTAAGAGGCTGAAGAGAATACAGGTTGTTGCTACAGTACTTATTCATCCACTCACAGGCACCACCACCAGAGGTGGTGGAGGCTCCGGGGGCTCAGAGCCAAAGTGTTTCAGCAGTTTCATTCGCTGCGTCAGATTCATGATGATAACAGGATTGTGGACGTCTTCCGATAAAAAATAAATAAATAAACACCTGCTGACTAACTCAAGTCAGTTTGGCCTTACACAGATGCTCAAAAAAAAAAAAAAAACAACTTCACAGAGGTCGATGAAGGGCACTAAATGACCATGTAACCTGCATCTCAGCCACACGCAGCCACTGATGCAGGTCTCCAAAAAAACAATCCACAGAAAGAGGTCATAGCCATAGGACACCTAAAAGATTCAACTAGAAAATGGAAAAAAACAAGTGACAAATTGACATTCCTCTGCTTCCAGTGGGTAGGTCATGTGTCCATCACTCCGGAGTAATGCGCTCTATCGTCTATTATTCCCTTTCTGACGGGTTCATGAAGTCAAATAGGTCCACTTGCTCCCACTGTCAGCGGTATGTGTCCGTGTTGGTTAACTTGTACTCTTTCCCACAGGGAAGCAGCAGCAGCAGGTCCCGGGCGGCTGGCTGAGTTTCATTCTGCTGGGTGCTATGGTTACGTCGGGGGAATGAGAGCACTGGGCTGTTAATAATTGACGGGGTGTTTGCTACACTACAGGTCTGCTTGCCCTGAGTAAAGTTTGCTGGGTTCCTACACAGGCCCCGCGGCGTTTCAGGGTCAAGAAATGGCACTGTGGCAACGCAGAGCTTTGACACAAAGCCTGGGTGTGCTGCAGTCTTTTTCTGTTCTACTCCGATTATCGGTGCCCTGCCTAGTCAAGACGACAGTCAGGGAGACTTGTTAAAGAGGAGGAAGGACAAAGGGAAGGAGCAATCATACCTGAAGGGTTTACAGAAAGCAATAACAATATTAAACAGCGTATCAAATCCTAAACTGGAGAACACCCATCACAGGTTGGTGGCTGGATTACACAAATGTGGAAATAAGTGGTAGTTCCACAACATATGCAAGATCTTGCACAGCCAGGTGGAACAGCTGGCCTCTGGTCAGCCGGGGCACCAATGCTGAATTATTAACAGGTCTGAGGAAAACAGAGAACTGCAGGCAACCACTACTGTTACTAAAACAAACACTTCACAAAAGGTGTGCCCGCTGTTGTAGGTAAATAATCACTCATTCATGAGTCAGGACTTCAGTCTGTTCAGCAGCAGAGGTGGTGTTTCCATCATTTCAAGCTAAGGCCACTCCTTAGTGGTTGTCCAACCAACATGCAAATTAGTAACTCCAGAGTACATTGTTCCAGCACAGTTAGCTGAGAGCTAAACTTACAGCTCCACCGTCAACACAGAGGCCGACTTTTAGTGCGACACATAACTAGACTTCTTCAACAGTGCATCACAAGCTACTCTAATAAATATTAATGACTGAGACAGACATAAAACCTTGAATGGACTTCACCATACAGTGGTTCGTGGTTAATGAGCAATAGCAAAGCTTCCCTGCGTTAGTACGGCGATTTGAAAGACAAATACTCCAGGAAGTTTACAGAGCCCACAGTGTGGCTGTAGTTGCACAGGCCAGAGCTTTGTAGCCTCCACTCACAGTGGAGTTACTCACAGCATGTACTGACAGTAGTGCTTAAGAACGGCAAACACCCACTTCATAGCTACCTGGACTCCCATACAGATGTCTTCAATTGGGTTATGTGTAAACATGCTAAGAACAAAGACGCACTTTAATTCACTCTTCAACAATTCAGAATCAATGCAAAAAAATCCCTTTCTTCATCAGCATGAAAAGACCTTTATGAATAAAGAGAACAAATATAAAGGGAACAAATACAAATGCAAATTGTCATTTTCTGCTTGGTGTTAAAGATTAAACTAAGCAGACTGTGAAATGTTATACAATAACAAGTACACCATGTGTGACACAACGCTACCTGGAGGGTAATGGAGCATGTTGTTCACAATCTCAAGCATATTACTTCGGCCTGTCGGTGTGCAAACAAATGAATCTGACTTTTATGATGTTTATTAATTAGGTTTGAACGTGGCATCAATGTGATGAAGTACTTTAATTTGCTTGAGAGAGAATTTGATCCACATCACCTGCACAAAACACACAGCGCTGTTCAAGGAGGTTAGTTTTGAGTGGTGCAGATGATGGTTCCTGACAGAAACCTTTGATCATGAAAACTTAATTTAATGCAAAAAAAAAAAATCCTGAAAGACTTCTGGGACTCAAATATTGAAGCACCGCTTATGTCACAGGGATCTTTAAAGAGCAGCAAGCCCTTAGAGTCTATATACATTTGGGTCATCATCCTTAATCAAACAGTGCATCAGTAAATACACTGATTGGAGTCAAGGGAAAGGAAGACGCAGCTGTTTGGGAATGCAGAGTCGAAACTATTGTGAAACTTTCTGCAAGGCAGGTAGAAACTTGCATGTGTGGCAGAACCAGTAAGGTGAGGATGAGGAATATGGGGCTTGTAGCTGACAGTCACCATCACACACAAAAAAACAGAATAAATACAAAACTAAACACACACCAATGCTAAAGCTAGCTGAGTAATTCCATCAAATAAACTGTAAATGATGTAAACCACACAGCAAAATATGTTATTTAACAATCCTCATATCATGAAAACAACCACAGCCGACACTTAGGTCTAAGTGTCCTAATAATAAAAAAAGTGTTTCAGCCAGGATATCTTTCCAGCTGTTTTCATTGTCATATATTAACGTTGACGTCGCTCTCAAAATTGAGGCTTTCGTGGTTGGAGTCGGGTAGAAACACAGAAGTCAACAGCCAGCTCACGAAGAAGGAATAACGAATTAAGCTATTGGGCTTTACATTATCCAATCACAAGCTATGGGCCTGTTAATGCTCAAAGCTAACTCCGTGGCTAGCTGCTAAATCTTCTTTAGGAGAGGCTATGGCTGTTTTACTTACACAAAAATATATCATTTTCTTTCAAATTACTTCAGTAAAAGGTTTCAGTTGTTAAAATGCTTCTCTTCAACTTCTTCTCCCCTTCACCGGACTGGTGATGCGCACTCACAGCCATGCTCTACCTGTGTACCAGGAAACATTTGACACAAATGAAGCTAACTTACCTGTAAACTGCCTCTCAGCGGGCTTAAGCGCGCGTGTCCGTCACTCTCAGACGACTCGTCCCAAGTTTAAATTAAAAAGAAATCCTCTTTAAAGTTTCGCTTACTCGCGTGGACTGTTCCAGTAGTTGGGGAACTGTCTCCTAAATCTAAATCTTCCTGAGGACAGGTGTGGAGGCGTGGTATCGACGGCTCAGCACACAGGTGAGTTTCACAGCGTCATCACGTGAGTGTAGCGTCACCAACAGGAAGTTGGTACTCATCATAAATATGTTCTCCCCCCGGTTTTGGTTGTGATAAGAAAGTGCAGTGTTTCTCAGTCACAGTCACAATCTATGTCTTTATATTGAGCTGTTGCTGTGCTTTGAAAACAAGAAAAGTACAATGGACAGCCTCAACAACATACAGATGTATAACGGATAACTTTAGTTTACTTCCTTACATTGTATTTTATTGCCATATTAAGGAAACGCAGTCAGCGCTGTAACTGTAAAATGGTTCTAAATGGTGTGTAGCAAGTGTCCTGCATGCACAGATTATTGGATGATGGCCCCTCTAGGCAAACATGCCTAAAAGACACCTCAGCCTACCTGCCCCTGCCCCCACCCCTCTCCAACATGTCTTTGTTATGAGGTGTTTAAAGTGAAGATGTTTTTCACACTTTTGACCTTTAACTCTCCGGCAAGAAACATTAATATCAGTCCTTAAACAGTCTTTTACAGATACAGGGTCTGTATCCAGTAGGCATGTCCAGAGTCAGTAGTCAAGAAAAGACTAAAGACTCATTTGTTCCGGGAATACAACAAATGTGACACATTGGTTCAATAAAGTGCAGCATATCGTGTGATACATTATATTAGAATTGTTGTCTAGCTTGATTGTACTGTGATTTATAATGAACGGACATAATCTGTTTCTGAATTTAATGCTCTTTTCGCTTTTGCCACTGACAGCGATGTACTTACCTATAGCACTTGTGACTCATCACCAGCACTCATTATTCGATAAGATATCTTGTTGTTTTCGCCCATGATTCTATGCACTTTATGTAAAGCTCTTACTTTTTGGAAGTCACTTTGGATAAAAGCGTCTGCTAAATGCCTAAATGTAAATGTAGACCAGAGGTTCAAGTCTGACACTGTACCCCAACCCCCCACAGTGGAACTATAGTTCCCATAATTCTTAGGGGGATGTAAACGGGTAGTATAATTTTGCCATTGACACCATAATTGTAGCCTATATTTGTTTACATTTTGACAAATTGGTGCCATTTTAAAAGTATGGTGAATTATCACTGGA
This sequence comes from Nannoperca obscura, assembly GCA_036024295.1. Taxonomy (NCBI): domain Eukaryota; kingdom Metazoa; phylum Chordata; class Actinopteri; order Centrarchiformes; family Percichthyidae; genus Nannoperca; species Nannoperca obscura. The sequence goes on from JAVQJL010040418.1 coordinate 4,574, forward strand.
TTACTTTGATACTGATGAATATTATTGTCTATTTTACATTAATGCTTCTTGACTTGCAGTACTTTGCTTTATGTGTGGCAGACATAAGAGATGACGATATCCTCGAGAAGTGTAAGTCACATTGTGTCTTTGCCTCACGTTCCTCCCTCCTCGCCTCCCTCACAGTTTGCATTAGACGAGCAGAGTTAAGACTGGCCTAACACTACAGACTAGTCCGACATATCTTTGAGAACAGCCCCTGCAGTGCTGCAGGCTAACATCTTTAACTATTATATTTATATACTATATTTTCTTCTCAGAATGGTGCATCACATCTGAACACAGGCTCTGTGTACTCCTTCAGTGAGCAGAAAGTGCTGAACTAAGATTAGAGTTAGGTAACGCTGAGGTATGAAAACCGCTCCCTGTTAGCGGCCTCTGTATCTGTACCACACTTTTTTTGCGAACTGACAGAAAGTTGTTTTTAAATGTGCATTTATTGTAATATCTGAAATATTCTGGGTGTGTCGGTTCATCTGGGCAGACGTGCTACGTTATAAAGAAGACGTGTTTCTTGTAAGATGAGATAAATCAAAGCCTCTTCAGCTTTTTCATGGTATTCTAACTACTGTTTAACTTGGGTTTGCCAAGTAATTCTGCTTCTGAGTTGTTTTTTCTCCCCCTCTTTCCTATCTGTCTCCTCCCTTCTTTCACTCCCTCTTTCTTTTGTTTATTCAGGTGTGCACACTGAGGGACTGTGGAAAGGCACATTATGAACATTGTGTGGCACCGTTCTCTTTACTTCTTGTTCATCTGCTTCTCAGGTCGACAAACATGAAGTTCAGATACAATGTTAAAGCGGTGTAATACAACACAAAGAAGCAAGTATATTTTTGGAGGTCAGCTATCGGGAGGGGGAGTGGTCGATGCGATTGAAAGTACATGCTGTGCAGCGGAGCACAGCAACAACAGCGGTGGACAGCTGAGAGAGCAGGAATGTGGTCTCCTCATTATGTGGACAGGCTACTACCACAAACTTGTAATTGGCTCCCAGGCCGTGCATCAGTCCCACGAGGTTTCACCTCACCATTGAGCAACATGATTGTTTGTGCGTAACAGCACACAGTGGAGGAAACAGAGGTAGTTATAGTTTTTGCATTTTATTATCTCCTCAAGGGTGTGATTCACTCCTTGTGCTGTTATGTAGGAGTGGTTCAGGGTTTTGGAGGCCGTGTTGATGGGATAGTTTGCATCTGTGGCAAGAAAACTGCCTTGAGATTGGGTGAGACTGCTTGTTTTGGTCATGTTCCTCCTCCTCCTCCTCCTCCTCCTGTGTTTTTGGGAATAGTTTCTTTTTTTGGGGGGGGGGGTGTTTACAAGCTCTTTGATAATTGCTAGTCATGGCAAAGTTGTCTAATAACTGTTTATGTGAATATTTTGTGACTTAAAAGGGGAGTGAATGCCTCCTGTGTGTCTTGGAGGAGACGTGAGGCGTGAACCACTGATGTTGACTTTAAAGCTGTAATTAATAAGCAACAACTGTTTGTTTTCTATTTCACAATTTCCTCTCCTTCAAAGAGCAACTGGTATTTCTGTGCTAATGCATCTTTATGAGCTTTTTTGTCTCTACCATTTAATTGTCTAAATATCCTTTTGAAAATTCAGTATAAGTGCACCACACATATGCTGCACCACAGGAAATGGTCTCAGTACTTGGAATCACATCAGAACATTAAACTCCTGGTTCGTTGTGATTATCCGTCCAGTTTATTTTAACTGACACAGGAACCACTTTCAGATTCCCTCATTTGACCCCAACAGCACCCTCTAAAGCAAAGGGGAGGGGTTGCCGCTTTGATTCAATGATGTCTGTGCAGTGTTTGATACCAGAAGGCTTTTTTTTATATTCATCTGCTGAAGGGGGAAAGTTTCTCTGTGCTAACCTTTTAAATATCAGTTTAGTTTGTTTGTGACATGATGTTGGTTAAGAAGCCAATCATGATTCAATGTGCAACTTTGAAAGTGTGATGTGGACACTTTAAGCCTCCAGTGTACATACGCTGAGGACTTTTAACTTCTAACTTTTAAAATAAAAGGTATTTGCATATTAATTGATTCTGATGTTTTAAGAATGCATGTCTAAATAATTAGTGTTTTTTTTTTTTAAATGACTTAAAACATGGATCTTTTTAAGTCAATATATAGCTCAAGTCTAAATTGCTTGACTTGTATAGCTTGTTGCTAGCTTTCCATTCTAGCTTGTCTGCAATGGAAAACAAGTAGGGCTCTAACTTACTGATATCCACCGCAGCAAGATTTCCATTTTTACTTTTCTTACATTTTTTGTAATTGTTAAGTTTTTTCTTATTTTTTGACACCACTTCATCTCACTTCACGTCATCTCCAGTGAAAAGAATATATATATCTGGCTGTTGTCTTTCTGCGGTTTATTTTGGCATTGTGATGCCTGGTGTAGGCCAGGTGGGGTCTCCACTCCACTCCTGTTTTCTGGGACTCCAGAGCTGAATCTGATACTACTACTACTACTACTATTACTATTACTACTACTATTACTACACTAAATCGTCACTCATCCTCTACCTCAGCCTAAACAAGCATGGACGTATGCTCAGCAGGAGTGCTTGGAATGGACTTATGCTCTGATTCTTTCCCCTCCGCCTCCAGAATTGTTGTTCATGCCTGCTCTAATGACACTTAGCTGCAATAGTAAGAGAAACTGAGGACTCACTTGAAAATCTTCATCATCCATGTGTCTGGTCCAATCCCTTCACCATATTTTGGGCTCATGGACATGTACTTTTATTTTATTTTTTCGTATATATGAACCAGTCCTGTATAAATAATGGTTAAATGAGACAAATTCTTGAACTGTTCGCAGGGGGATAAAGGCGGTGAGCGGGTGTTGCAGAAGAAATGGACCACCTTCCTGAAGGCGCAGCTCCTGTGTTCCCTCCCGGATGACGGCTTCCCCTTTAACATCATCCAGGACATGTTTGTCCTGAAGCCCATGGGAGACAGCTGGGAGAGCACCGTCTTCTATGGCGTCTTCACCTCCCAGTGGTAAGAGACGAATGGAGGGGTTTGTTCTGATCACGTAACTGTGACACACAGGCACTTTAATAAATCTAATTTATGCCACTGTTACAGTTGATGTTTATACATAAACACACACAACACACACACAACACACACAGACTACACAGCTCACACACACCATCTTGAGCCAGTTTTTTTTTATATCTGCACTCAAGCTTGGCAAGCTTTTTGTTACTTGGCTCCTTTGAATTTAGAGCAGCTGTAATGAGCTTAAACACTAACACAAGCTCATGCAACCCCAATGTCTAATTAATGTATCAGCTAAATAAAGGTTTTAATATGGAAATCATTCAAGTGCCCACTCTACAACTGTTCTCCAGTGAGAAGTTGCTGCTCCAGTTTCCTGAATAAAATGACAACTGCGGAAAGGATGGATTGGGTTAAAAATAGAAGTGTGAGATAAAAAAAATCTTTAAATTGCTCCGTATTTTCACAGCACAGAAGTAAGGAAACGTAGTTCATGCAAGCGTAACACCCAAATTCAAACAGGGAAAACGTATAAACTTTGGATGTGTTCACAGGTATAAAGGAGCATCCGGCAGCTCAGCGGTGTGCGCTTTCACCATGGCACAGGTGGAAAGAGCCTTCAGCGGGCGCTACCGAGAGGTCAACAGGGAGACGCAGCAGTGGTACACCTACAACCACCCAGTGCCAGAGCCACGGCCCGGGGCGGTGAGTGGTGCACGCAATATCCTGTGACAAACAACACAGTTTATCTTCTTTTGGTTCTGTTTGTGTATCTGTTCATTCGAGTAGCATCTGTCTCTATTTAGTCAGAAGAATGCAAGTTCACATAATACACAAAAGTAATGGCAGTGTTTGTTTGTTTTTTTTACCATCCCAAAGACCGGTTTTGTTATCACACTTCCAAGCGATGCATATTACAGCCTGTAACCAATCATATCCAACTGTATGTGCAGACTGGATTTTGGGCTGTTCAACAAGTGATCTTGATGTAAATCAGATGTTGTCCTTTTCTTCCTTTGCTGGATAAATATATGAATCCCTGGAGCAAAACACATGCCTAAAAATATAAAATAGTAGATAATAGCTTTAAAAACGTCTATATCAGCTAATCCAGCAGTTTTGCACTCTGCTATTGTATATTGCCACTGTATTCAGTCTTTGTTTACCTCACCCCAAACTTTATGCTCTAACTCAGGGTCATAGTCCTGCATACATTTTTATTGTATGTTTGTACTTCCAAGTCTGCTCCAAGAAGCAGAGATTCATTTTTCCTCTCTAATTTACTCCCCCACAGTGCGTGACCAACCACGCCAGGCAAATGGGTATTCAGTCATCCTTGCACATGCCTGATAAAGTGCTCAACTTCGTCAAGGACCATTTCCTGATGGACAGTGTGATCCGCAGCACTCCCCTGCTGCTGAAACGCAGTGTGCGCTACACGCAGATCGCCGTGCACAAGATCCAAGGCATGGAGAGGGCCTACGACGTGCTCTTCATTGGAACAGGTACAGCTCGTTACAGGACAACAGCAAATCATCATGCTGTTATTTTGTGGGAGTTTCCACAATCTTAAGGGGAATATCATTATAAGGGGGAAACAAAAAGGTTTCAAGTCTCTTCTTCTGTGTCTTCCAGATGATGGAAAGCTCCATAAGGCCATCAATGCCAACGATAAGATGCACATCATAGAGGAGATGATTCTGTTTCCTGAGCCTCAGCCTGTGCAACACATCGAACTCGATCCTCAGAGGGTAAATCACAACTCTATCATCATCACATATACGATATTTAAAGCACAAACTAGAAAAATTATTTCACATTATTATTCATCTATTATAATTATTGTTAAACTGGTTTGTGTCAGTTTATATTTGTTTTGTCATGTTTACTCATTTCATACTCTTAATTCATTTTCAAGTAATAAAAATGTGGAAGAGCTAGATTTACCGGAGCAGGCATTTTCTCTTCCGCAGTGGCCATTCCGTTGAGTTTTCCTGTAAGTTATAGCACCGTCTGGAGCGGAGTTTATGATCCTCTCTGGCGTTTTACCCGGAGCGAAATTTCATTACCTTTCTCTCTTTATTACATAATGGCCTCTCCTCGGGCCAAAGCAGCCAAACAGCAATTTTATCTAAGATTATGTAACTCTAAGTCCAAGATACTTTTTGTGAGTGTATTCTTAGCTCCAAATAGGGATATGAAAGACAGACAGAATCCACATGATGTCTATCTAATATACTGGTAGATAAGATGGCTTAAATATAGCCAGCACTTTTGGGAACACGCTGTGCATCGGTATCAACGTCACATTTGTGGTGAGAATGCATTTCTGGATAATGGTACTTCTACATAATGACCGGTAATGCCTGAAAAGTGTATAAATAATACATAAAAATGTAAGTCTATGCTGTGTAGCAGCAACTTGTTGCCATGTGTTTTTGAGCGCAATCAAATTGCTTGGCTGGCATAAAGTAAGAGAACAAGCTGGCCAGAGTTAGCCCTTTGTTTAGGTTATATTCTTCTGTTTATCGTAACTAATTGTTTTAGCATGGCTTCCCTTTCTTAAATCAGACATCTGTAACCAAAAGCAGACGTTCTGTTCAGCCCTGCGTTCACCCTTTTGATGAGAGATTTGTATCACACATGGCTTTTCTCTCTGGCAGGGTCTGTTGTTTGTGTCGTCCAACTCTGGGCTGGTGGAGGTGCCTGTGGCCAACTGCTCCAACTACCTGAGCTGTGGAGAGTGCGTGTTGTCCAGAGACCCCTACTGCGCCTGGACCGGGCGGCTGTGTCGGGACGTCAGGATGGCTCCGCCTGACAGGTGAGAGCTCACATACACATGGTCACAAATTCCTCAACTATTCCTTAACATCTACTTTTAATTTATTTCCATGTCCATTAAGCCAGCTTAATTTATTTTTTATTTATTTTTTGTTAGGGGGTGGGCGTTCTTAACAAAAGATCATTCTTAAACCAAGGAGCAAATTAGTCAATAGATGAACTAACTCCCAATTTGGAAGAAATCAAAATTACTTTGATTAAAAACAATTTAAAATATTTTAAAAGATCAGCATTTATACTTACAATATGCCCACGAATACATGCATAAATGTAGATTTTTATCCATAATTTACAGGTACAAACACTGGGCCTCATGCGAAAACATTTTCATATTCTTATCCTAAACTTTGCATTAAGTTTGTCTTGGATATATATTTTATTTTAGATTATTTTGGTATCATATTTAAACTCGGATTAAGGCGTTATGATTTCAGGTCAAATGAGTGGGGGTTTTTTTTCTCTGTGTAGAGAGGTAATTATATGTACATGAATAAATAACTCTACTTAACGAATCTGTTTGTACGAGTGCTCTGGCATTAGGCCCAATGTGCTTACACAATGGAAAAACAGGAAAATATATTAGGTTGGGAAAACATGTTACCTCACCTTGTTTTTTTTGTGTTTTTTTGCTGTTAGATGTGAAGATGCACCCAAACAAACTCGTAAAATAAGCATTCAAAAGCTCATTGTTCTCTCAGTCATACTAGTCGTAGGGTTTAAATGAAAGGCTTAGAGGGACAAATGGGTGCATCCATACAAGGTGCCTCTCATTACAGCTGCTGAGGCTCACCCTGTTGTTTTGTTTGGTATGTTTTGCCTCAGTCACTGGCAGCAGGATGTGGAGGAGGCTGATACATCAGCGATTTGTAACAGGACGTTTCCCAGCACCAGATCTACCAGACCAGCAGCTTCTCGTGAGTGTGTTCTTTTTGTACAGTGGTCTTTGATAAAAGTGTAGTCACTAACCTCAGTTACACCACAACAACAGCCACATAGGTGTTAGGAGAAACTGTTTGATTGACAGTGTTATTATGGCAGGAGAAACACTAAATAGTTCTCTGTATTAGAATGCGGAGCTACTCAATACTGTTACAGTTATTGTATTACACTTACAAATTACTTATCCACCAAATCCTTAACGCAATAGTTCAACATTTATGGGAAATTCTTTACGGCCAAGAGATACAGTAGATGAGTTGATCAATACTGCTCTCATATGTGTAAATATGATGCTACAGCCAGGATATCGTTAGCTTAGCATAAAGACAGGACCCAGGGGGACCAGCTACACTGACTCTGTCCAAAGGTTTACTTACCAGCGCTTCTACCCCCGTAAAACCTCAACTTGATCTGCTGATTGATGGATTTTTTTTTAACCTCTGGATTGAGCAAGGCTAGCTGTTTTCTCCCGTTTCCAGTCTTTATGCTAAGCTATGCTAGCCTGTAGCTTCATCTTTAACAGACAGATGTGAGATTTGTAAAAATCTTAGTAGTAGTAAATTAGTATAAAATATTGACTTATTCCTTAGGCTTGTATACTTATACTATACTATACTTATGCAATAAGTAAAATATTTCTTTGACTGGAATCTTTAAGTGTTTTGAAGCAACAATGTTCTTGTTTTGTTTTTATACAAATAGGTGGTGCCCATTGCCAGCTCATTACAATTCCAGTCAACAAATTCAGAGTGCTGCCCTGTAAACTGCGCTCCAACCTGGCACAGAGGAGATGGCGTTACAGTGACAGCGCCAGCCAGTTCCTCTACGCTACTCCCGAGGGAAACCTGGTAGTTGTGGCACATGCCGACAGGATCGAGACCTACGAGTGCTGGTCAGAGGAGGAGGGTTTCAGCCAGCTGTTGGCCAACTACTGTGTGAGGGCAGAGCCCCGCCAGGAAAGCACCACTCTGATTGGCCACTCACGCACACCGCACATTGATCGAGAGGAGACCATCATCCTGCCCGGCGAGTCTCGTTCTGAACAGGTCCACACAAAGACGTACTGGAACGAACTGATTGTGGTGTGCGCCCTGCTGGCGTTTTCCCTCGTGGTGTTCTCCTTGTTCGTCATCTACAGGAACCGAGATCACATGAAGTCCATGCTGAAGCAGGGCGAGTGCCCTAACATGCAGCAAAAGAAGCCGAGGATAGTGGGAAAGCCTGCTGAGAGCTTACCCCTAAACGGTAACACCATCCCGGTTTCTACTTCTGATCACAAGGGCTACCAGACATTAAATGACAACTACATCTGCAGCACGCCCACCCACGAGTCCTCGCCAGACAACAGCAAGAGCTTCTCCGAGTCCTCCGACAGGCGGCCGCTGAACTTGAAGGAGAGCCACGTGGAATACTCCCCGACCTGCCCTCGGCCCAGAGTGAGGCTAGGCTCGGAGATCAAAGACTCCATTGTATGAGAGCACAATATTCTCTAAAAGAGACCCCCCTGTATCTCCATTAAGGATACAGGCCACCGAGCAAAGGAGAGGAGACCCAGACATCCTTCTACATCACAGCACATCTGTTATTTTAGCCATCTTTGTCCTGTGATCAGTGCGAAGGTCATTTCATTTAACCATTTCCACTCCGAAGCCAGAGGTTGGTCTGGTTTGCTGCATAGGGCAGGAAGAGGGAGCTCACGAACCGTGGCAGCTGCTAAGAAAAGTTATAACAGTCTATTTTTTTTTCCTCATTCTCATGGCCACTAACAGCCACTAATGTGTGCATGTGTAGGGCTGGGCAATATGGGGAAGAAGAAAAAAATAACACGATAAACAGAAGATCCTCTTCCAATATCAGTATTTATCGCAGTATCTCTTTAGGTATGCAAGATCCAACATTAAATTGTCTTTCTGATCTCCATCACATGATACACTAAAAACAGTAGACAATAAATTATTATTATTATGTTGCCCAGCCCTATTTGAGTGTGTGTAACCGTGCTCTGCAGAAGATGGCTGTTGAGACAACAAGGACTGCAACTTTTTAAGGAAGATGATCAGAAAACACGATCATAAATGATGCTCCAGGGCCTAAATACTGGCATTTAACTTCTGAATGTATGTTGTTCTTCAAAGACGATCTGTTGTCCATTCACATTTCACTGCACCATGGACAGTTAAGGGAGCCTGTTGTTCTACACTGTTCATCCCTATTGACCTGCAGGCACCATGATGAGCTCATAAATTGACAAAAATACCCTGTTTTTGAGTCGAATGTGGAAAAGAGAGCTGACATTGTAAGACAGACATTACAAACACACAGAGCCAAGAAAAAAAGGCGACGTCCAGGACCTGTGCTGTGTTCAGGTCAGCACCGAAATCATCATGTTCACTGTGTCAAAATATGAGAATAACTTGACTGTCGTCTCTAAATGCAATAGTGCCATTTTGTTATGACCACTCCCATGTTTTGTGTTTGGCATTGATCACTGTCAAAGAGCACATGGTAATGGAACCAGAGTTGGGTTTCACAAAAAGTAAAGTGGCACTAATAATAAACAAATGTGAAGTGCAAGGTTGGACATTTGTCTAAGACTGTTAGCTCATAACAAACTTTAAGCCTGTGTTGGGCGAGATAATGGACTTTCTTGTCCAATCTGAACTGGGGCCAAAGGATGTGGTGTGGAGATGACTGTGTGAAAACTTGTGGTTGTCCGGTGAAAAGAAAAAAATATATATATTCTGGTTTTCCTACAGCTACCCTTAAAGGAGTTATCTGCCTTCTTAGTATACACTGAAACATAACAATTGAGCTTGACTAGCGCGAACAATACAAACGTTTTTGGTTCATTTCAGTGCTAATATGCTCACTCAAAATGGAGAAAGTCACAGAACAACTAATAACAACTGGCACTGTAGTGAAGGGATAATATTAAGTGGTCTCCTGTCCGGGCTGCAGCTGCACCATGTAGTGATGTAGCACAGAGCGCTGTATTAGCTCAATATAACCCCCCCGCCTCCACAGGTTACATTTCTTACATACATGGCATTCACCACACTCATTCTGATGTCAAGGTGACATTAATGTGAAAGCACAAGTAATCAGGGTCTTGAATACTTACAGGTTTGCACGTGTCAGTAAAATTGGCACGAATTCTAAGAAATGCAACTACTGAGAGACGGACGGTGTGGCTGCTAAGGAAAATGATTTTTAGAAATCAGTTATTACAGGGACCAGTGCAGCCATTACGAATACACTTGCACCCACATTGCTTAGACTTTTGAGACTTAACAAGCAGAATTTTCCAAAGATCTAGGAAGCCAACATTTACACGGCCATAGGGACAATATGGAACCACATGTCTTAGAATACATCACCAATTCACTGTATTGATCAAATAAGCCTACAGTATATATTCCAGTATCATACAGAATAAACATTTTGATATTTCGAACAGTGAGCAGATGGTGAAATGCTATGTAACTGCTACAAATTGACAAAGTAATTGCACAGCATACTGCGCAACAATGGTCAGTTTCCTCTTCTTTTTTTTGTTTTTGTTGTGTATATACAGTATCTGTGCTTAATATTGTGTGTTTTTAAGGGACCTTGTGCAAGATGTGTTGTAGAGATAGTCTTGAAACTAGAGAGTGAACACTGCTGTTCTTTTGTTTTCATAGCGCATTACTGCCTACTTCAGCATACATTTCAACTCTTGCACAGAATGCTGCACATTTCTCACCATGCTGTTAGTTCAGCACTTGGACTGGCTTTTGTCGAGCGTTTCAAAGCAGGAGAGGGATCTGTTCTTGTTTCCATGCCATACAAAATAAAAGGGATAGTTTGGTATTGTAGGGACTAGACTTTCTTGCAGAGAGTTACACTCATGTCTGCACGGTAATTATGAAGCTACTACCACTACCAGGTGGTTAGCTTAGCTTAGCTTAGCATAAAGATTGAAAACTGCAAAACGGCTAGCTTAGCTCTTGTCAAAGGTAACCATGCCTGTGCAGTAACACCCTGGAGTCTTGTCACTGCCTTGAGGTTATTCGTATTTACATTTACATATTTTGACAAGAGAGTGGTATCAATCTTCTCATCTATCTCTTGACAGGAAAATGAAATAAGTTTATTTCCCAAAACGTCCACCTATTCCTTTAATTTTGTTTGCTTACTGGCAAACCGAGACTGATCAAATAAGCCAGATCATAATATTTGCCAACAGATAATATAACAAGAATAAAAGAGATTCTAAAAGTCTTTTTATGAACTATAAAACGTCTGTCTGGAGCATGAATACTCTGCTTTGAGATGCTTGGTGGACCTCACAACATTATCTATCAAAATGCCTTTTAGATGTCAAGTTGTTCTGCCTTTAGCCATGTGCCACATTGTACACCGCCCTGCAGTGACCTCACCAACTCAAATGTGGTAAATGGCTTGATTGTAGCCCTCCGTGGGCACACTTAACTCCACTACGCAACACGGGTCGACAGTAGATTTACAGATTCACTCAAGCCACCATTAACTTAACCTGCAAACAATAAGACTGGGAGCTGCTCAAAATCTTGTACCCTTCTGCTGCTTTTACTTGTGTCAAAAGTGATACTGTACACATAGGAAACATCTGTCTGAAGAGCTCAATATTTAAGAATAATAATACTTCCTAATCTCATATAGAACAGTTGAAGTTACAACATTTGACCGTAATAGTTAATAATGGCAAAAAGGTAAATACCGTGTCATAAACGCATATTTATTAATGACGTGCTTTTCATTAAAAGAGCAAATAATCCCATTGTGATGCTTCATTTTGAGTGGCTCCTCAGTAATGCAACATACTGTACTGGACATGAATGTAGCCAACTATATCACATTTGTCAAACATCTACAGCAGTCTATTTTCCTAAAAAGAAACAAAAAAGAAACGGCTTTAGTAAGCAATCCATTCCAACATCTTTTCAGGATTTTGTTTAAACTGTCATACTACAAAGAAATGGCACAATATAAGTAATTATTCATTTGTGCTGCACGGTGTAGTACTGCAGTAAGATGCAAACACAGCTCCAAATCCTCCATATCGGCTCAGCCATGAGACACAAGCAACAGCTTTGCCTCGGCATACTGAACACCATAAGCTTAGTTGACTGAATAACTATTAGACAAATGTGGTCTTGCCTGCATGATTTCCTTTTTTATTTGTTGTGTACAAATAACATTGTGAACTGTATTTTTTTGTATCATTGAGATTGTGACTGTTGTTTTTATTATATTGTACATAAAAAGCACTTTATTTTAATTTTTTAAGATAAATGAATAAAATACATGTTTTGACACATGGAGGCGTGAGTTAATTTTCTGCTGTGCATTTCTTTTTAGTCCTGGACTTTTGCATAGGATGCATGTTCGAGAGAGAAGGTGAAAATGGCTCACTTTAATACAAAATCTGCATATAATTTTAGATTTGAAAACAAAGTTGGAGTATTTTAAATGTATCTACAATTGCATGTGGACTAAAGTGAAGGTCACATGGCATCAATTTTCAGAAGATAACTTACTTTTTCAAACAAACATTCATTGATGTGTGTGTGTATATATATATATATATATATATATATATATATAAATGTGTTGTCATGCAACTGAATAATCAATGCAATAATTCTACACAATTTTGTGGTTAATCAATTAATCGCTACTTTTGAAATCCAATTCATTAAGTGATGAAGTAAATTTACAACAAAATGATGGTATTCAAAAAAGTTTTTCTTTTCTTCCAGGACTGACGTTGAATCCCGAATAGCTGATTGGCATCAGCTGCTTCATTTATGTTTCGCCATCACCGGCTCATTCTCACGCTGCTGGGCTACCAGCTGACTTATAACATCCAACCATGTTCACCAGGTGTACACTGGCCATTATAACCTGGCACTTGTCACTACTACTCTGCTGACTCCAGTTTCCTCACAGCACTCAAAATGGCTATGAGCTCCTCACACCCATTTACAGTATATTAATGCTGCACTCTGGTCGTTGATACGCACGCTATCAGAGGGCAGCCCTGTGATAAGTGTCAGCTTTGTGAATCAATACATAGTTATTTTTGGACAGTGTGTAGCTGCCACCCAGTACGCTGTGTCTCACTGCTGCTCTGTCTGATCACACAGTACCGTACAGAACAGGTGAAGAGGTTTGATTTTCTTTCCCTGGAATCACCTCGGATTCTTCACCTTCACGTCTTGACAATCCAGACTTCAACCCACACATGGGTCAATTCCACACCTCACTTATGCTCTACAAGATCTGTCCACGTCCTTTTTCGCAACCCGGGAGCACAATAACTTACATTTTTAGTTCTTTCTGGAACATATTCAGTTATTTATTTTTCCTGATCTATTTTTGACCACAGATGCTGCAAACATTAAGTATTAACTATTCACATCCTTTGCTGCTTGTATACTGCATACCACTGACCCTTATTTGCACAAGACATTTGCAAACACACAGCCTGTTTGTATGACTCATGGTTAACTGTATTATATAAAGGCCACATTACAGATGGTGTCTTCTGAGAGAGGGAAACATGTATCATCTGTCATTGTTGTGTAATGACAGATGTTATCTGACCTTTTGGTCACAGAAATCTGAGTGAGTGCAGCTTTTTAAATGTACATTTGGACCATCTGGCCTTATAAACAAACACTAGACCCTCACTGGAACATATACTCCGTTCCTGAGACTATCAAAACCAGGTTTATTACTCATTGTTCAAAGATATTTGTACATGCAGCCAAATGCAACACGTTAGGCTTTCATGCTGTATCCTGGGGCAGCAACATGTGAATATACCTAGTCTTTTACATTTATGTCAAGTTGCAATATGTAAGATTTTAAATTTGTACAACTGTCAAACAGATTAGGGATTTATGGGAAAAAGTTAACTAGTTATATGAGTGGAATGGAGTACAATGTAATAAATGTTTTTTCTAACACAGTTCATATATCATTTGGTGTACCGCTAGGATCTACTTTAGGACCCTTATTATTTTCTCACATATATGAATGATTTTTATTAGTTTGACAATCTTCCTTTCCCATTTTGTTTGCTGATGATACCAATATTATTGTATGTCAATACAGATTTACTTAATAAGCCCTCATAAAAGTTAAAAATTGTCAAATTTTATAGTATTTGTAGGAAAAAGCACAACAGTGCTGGTTTAAATAAATAAAACAAATATATGGTTTCTTTATGTCTTTTTGTTGCCAACCTAAAGTGTAATTTTCACATTGTGCAGGAAATCTTTATTAAATGTGTAGCATCAGATTGAGCCTGTGGGACATCATTCAGTGCACTGCTACACCTATGAAAAGGTAAGTACAATCCTACTGTTTTTATACCCAACTTTTGTGATGTTGTCACTTTGGATTTTTTGACAAACAAGTTTCAAAGACCAGCCAGAAGTATTACAGTACATGCAGGTAGACGCATACATTTTCCTATCCAACAATTGTAACATTAAATTCGTACCCTTGTAAGTATATCTAATAACACTGTCAAATTGTACATCAAGATCAGTTTGCATCATGTTTTTAACTTTGACTAATAAGATTGCTCTTAGCAGCAAATTAAGCCTGATAAATTACAAAATGTCATCACAAAGCATGTCCATTGAGCCATCAGTCTGTGACAAAAAATAATCAGCTCTTTGTGTTTGCATCAGTACATAATTACAAGATATTACATCATATGCACTAATGAGAAAGTGCATGTTCATGGACATGCCGAAATTGACCCCAGAGTCAGTATTCTGTTGAGCCTCAGACCCCAAACCAGCCGCAACATGGACAAAATATTCTGCAGTAAACTCTGCTCAGACAGGACGGTGCACTGTGAATAATTCTCACCTTATTGATGTTCTAACACCCCTGCAGAGACAGATCAGCTGCCAGTGGGAATAATAGGCCTCTTCCCTCACAGACTGCCGGTGTGTGCGAAAGCTCTGATGGTCATATGTATACAGATGACTGTTAATAAAGACAAAAAGAAGCCTGTCCATTCTCATCCTTTTCTCTCCCACTTTCACTCCATGTCTGTCTGTCTTTCTGTTTCTCTGAATCCTGCTACATCTCAATGTATTCTCTCTCTCTTTTGATGCTCTGTGACAGATCCCATTTACCAGCCGCTCATCTGCTGTCACCCACCATTTGATGAAGAGCAAAGACAGTAATTTGCTATTCATTATTAACAAATCACTGCGCTGTGAAAAGTGCCTTTTGTTTGCCCCAGCCTTCAACACAATTACAGTCAGCTAGCATTTCAGCTGTGATTGAATAGCATATTTCGTGGCAACGCTTCGTTGACGGTGAAATTGAAAAGCAGATTTACTTTTCACAGTCAATGAAAGGAACTGGAAGATCTTTTAAATCAGTCCAGGCCCAACTTCCCAGGTCACTTGAAAACTCATTATAGTTATTGTTCAATGGATTATGATTTAAACTGGTAATAACCCAAAACATCTCAGAATTAAAGAGAAACAGAGAGAAAATGTACATCCTTTTCCTTTTGTCCCATTGAGTTTGGTTCAGTCTTGATGTCAGTGAATAGGACACTGCTTTTGTGGACATACTCAAATTATGTGTTTGTGTATAGTGTAGTGTTACATGTTAGGCCAGTGATAAATAGATAGACTGTTTTGTCCCAGTGTGGGATTTGTTTTCACAGTGTGCACAATCTTGTATATTGTTATATACAATATGTTGCTTAGATTTCTGTTGAAAATGTAAATAAATGGAGCTCAAATTGACTCCAAACTATTGCTTGAACTATCTATGATTATAAGCATTGTGTGTAAAATATGTTTTGGGATTGTATTTTCATCTTTACTTAATCTCCCACCGTGTCAGCCAATCATTTAACTCCAAAGATCTGTGATTAATTACACTTTTAATGTAGACAAATACACACATGCATCGTCCTGCAGGTGAGCATGTACAGATTTGCATGCATGTACACATGAACGCTTGCATGTGTGCATCCATGCAGACATGTTTGCATTTACTGACCAGGAGCTGAGCTGACTCTACTTCAGAAAAATACATACAGCATACAAAAGTAAAATTTCATGTGGTCATGTGTGCACGGGTCAAGAGGTGCAAGACCATTAAAAAAAGTGAAGCAGGACAGCAAAAGTAAATTCTTTTGAAGAAAAGTAAATTTTCTTCTTTCCTTGGTGGAACCAACGTACTGTAAATGCAATTTCTTTCTACTGTTCTATTAACCATTTAGTGTCACTATAGAATTATATATTCCCGTGATATTAAAATTACAATTGTATTATTAAATATTAATGGACATATCAAGTTTAATTAGTATTGGGTGACACTGGGTCATAATGCAGCCGCATGAGAATTACAGCAATCATTATAATATTATGTATATGATTATATTAATAGTTTATACTTGATGCATGTACGCCCTGTCCCATCATTATTTATAGTATTAAAACTATAAAGAGGCAGTGTCTGTGGTAAGTACACGCTGTGGCGATCAACCAGTTACATGATTTATAACACTCATGAGTCATTGTGCGGTCATTATCTAAGCGGTTTGAGCGTCGTCAAAGATTTATTCTTTTCAGAAAACAAGCAGTATTAAAACACTGTGCTGCCTTCACCCTCAGCATAAGCCTGTGGCTGTATTTATCAACCACATTTTTTTGATTGAGATGGTGATAAAATGTGACAAAGGTTCCAAACCAGAATGATATAGGTATTGTTTCGTGCCTTCAAGGCTAACTGAGCAGGATCCCCTGAATGAATAAATCCTAAATCCACAGCAGCAGTTTGGAGAAGGTATAATGTGGGGGGCTCTCAGAAAGTAGTTGGTCAGCCCAGGTGCCTTGTTTTCAAAAAGTGGAGACACGCCTAAGCTCCCCAGTATAACCATAGCGTTACACTGCTGGCTACTGACATGGTAATTATAGGTGGTAGCATCTCTGGACTGGATCTTGTGTGCTGTAAAGTGATGGATCTCAGAGAGAACAGTGAGGTTATAAAGTCTATAGTCTAAACCCAAGTCTAAACTCAGGTTCATTTTACTCCCCTTCTGAGCTCCGAGCCCTGTGTGTTTCCCTCAGAGCTAGACTGCATCACAACAATACCAAGCAGGAGCAATGAAAGCTGCTAGTGGGACATTTACCTATGGATATAGTATACTGAACCTTCATCCAATGATATCCAGCCTTTTATTCCCTCAGTTAACATTTTGCACATTCTGCACAAAATCTACTACTCTACTTTTTTATATTATTATACCTTTTCTTTTTCTTCAATTTATTCCTAATGTCCCTTTTTTATATTTGTATTCTTGACTGCTTTTTTTTTTTTTTTACAGTACTTGCTATTTAGTGGCCTTTATTTTCTATTATTTTCTTTATTATCTATATATATTTATGCTTATATACATGTATATACATCAAAGCACATTCCTTGTATGTGAAATCCTACTTGGCAATAAATCTGATTCTGATATATATAAGATAAGTGTATTTTAGGAATTTGACTAAATCCGTATTCTGCATGTCCCATCAGTCCCAGATCTTCTCTGTGGCGTCTTTCTCTTGTGTTCTTTTACTTCAAATTTCATTTTAAGTCATTTTGGATAAACTGACAGCTTCTATTTTACCTATATATCTGTACTTTATCACACAGCATGGAGCTGAAGCTGGCTGGATTTCTGCAGTGCAAGTGTATAAAAAGAGTTTGACTTTACTTAGATGAAATACATTCGTCTCTGCTGTGGGCAATTTTCACGCCTTATTTTACATAAGTAAAGCCTAGCAGCATTGTGGTCCATCTTCTCCCCAATTTGTACTTTGACACTGGACTATTCAACATCGTAAACAGCAGAGCAACAGCTCTGCTACAACAATGAATTTTACCCAGTGCTCCCCTGTCTCAACAAATCCAGCAGAGAAGGAATAAAGAGATGAGGCTTCTTGTATGAATTTAATTACATGAGCTGACTCTCGTCTTTTGTTTGCATTCTGTGTCTCTCATTACCACTGAGCTCCTCTCTTGCTCTGTTTTAAGATAACTTGCCAGAACCTACAGTCGGTCTGTTGGGCCTTATGCTTGAGTTTAAGTGAGATCTACCCAAAGCTGTAAGCAGAGCAGCATGGATGATAGCGGATAAGGTTTGAATTTTCTGGAATTTAAGCAACTTGCTGATTCTGCATTTGTTCCTCATCACTATTCAGCTCTTCAGCTACTTCCCCTGCTATCTGAGATGGAAAAAAGGCTAAACTGGTGACTTAATTATACGCCCTGTAATCTGAGAACTGAGGATACAAACTCTCTGGATTTCAGTAAGCAGACACACAGCTTATTGACTATAAATAGGCTGAGCTATAGCTTCTGGCTCGGTGAACACTATAAAATATCAACACTTTGTGCTTATGTCAGAGGACAGCAGTAGCAATAGCAATAGCAGTGCATAAGCAGGTTATGTTTGTGTGCGTGTTTGCTTTATTTCAACTGTATGACTAACGTGTTAATCAAAAGCCTTTGTTCACCCCAAAACACCTTGAAATCCTGAATTGACCCATAACCCCCTTAACTGTCTTAAGCAAAGACAGTGCATAATGCTCTATAACCAAATCAGCCAAACACAATGCAGCTGCTGTGCCACTTAGACAAATCCAATGTCCACCGGTAAGAGTAGAGTGGAAAAGATACCCTGGTGTATGCTTCCACCTAGTGGTCAGAATGCCACTACAGTATTAATTGGGCCTTCTGGCACACTTGGCTTGTTACAGTAGGTTTGGCAGATTCCAGTGTTACACAACACAGACAGAGCAGAGACAGAACACAGATGTATCCTTGCCTTAACCACAAGTTATGTGGGCAGGATGTTATATCTGGATATTTAAGACAAATGAAAGAAGCTACTCCGTGCTACTAATATTAATATGTAACCATTTAGGGAATACTGTTGAATGTGGCACTTGTATGCTACCATTGCAAACTAACCTTTGAAAGGCTGGTTAACTCTGAAGTGCCACCCTGACCCTAATGCTGGATGAATACCTTCTCCTTGTGTACTTCAGGAAGTTCAGATGACTGTGTACATAATACTATGTACCCAAAATAACTGTATTTTCCTGGGACGTACACATTGCAGAGCCTGATATAGCCGTGTTGATGGAAGGGGGTCATTAGCTGTAAGCATACTGTACTGCAAAGATACAACCGGTTTGTCCTGTAAAGTGTTGATAGCATCCGGTCTCAGACAGGCTGAGTGAAAATGGCAATCCCTATGAACATGAACATGAACATTTTTGCATTTGCATAGCCTTATCAGATTGACTATAGGATTCTTAAAGACAGATAATAAAACACAGACAGGCTGTTGGCGAAGTTAATTGTCTCTTTTATCTGATTGTTGAGTGCATCTCCACAAACCATGGGATCAAAGGTGATGATACAGCTAATTTAATAGAAACCGGTATGTTAATCAAGGAAAATGTGGATTATTCAGTCTCACTAACAGGAGCAGTATTAGTGAATTGGTCATCTTTTCATATTTTTTGTTAGACACCAGAAAAAGCAATCAATCATTATCCAGGCTGTCTGTCCAACAAAAGCTATTTATAGATGTAACTGTTTATTCATGTGCCAGGAAGGTTTTACTGGTGTCAAGGACATGGGTGAAATTATACTTCGTCCTACATCACTGCACTTATTCACCTTTTGTTTGTGGGAAACATTTAAAAAGTATTTGAAATGCTAATGCTAGTTTAACCACATTTCTGAGAAATTGAATCAAAGCATGAAGTCAAATTATTCAAATACCAGACTACACTGAGAAAAAGCTAGTATGTTTATGTACTGATGATTCCTCATCCCCGATGCCATAAGTTTTATGAGACTGCATCTGACTGCAATGCCATTAAAAGATGCCATTAGGCGTAATTAAAAAGTAAATGTTTGCCATTTGGTGCTCCCACAACAGAATTACAGAAAATATTACACAAACTGTCTTTACCAACATTCTGAATAACTCAAGCAAGCGTGAACTAAAAAGATATTTTATTTAAAACCAGCAGGGGACATTTTTGTACAAAAATATGCAACTGTTACGTGGATGCTTTGTGTCAACAATTGTTCATCTTTCTCCTGCTGCTTACGCCACTGACGCTCCTCTACATGCAGCACCAGCGTGGGACAACCGTTAACTTGCTCAGACATGATTTCACCAAGTAAAATAACAAATCCAACAAGCAATGTCATTTGCCGTAGGAAAGAATGTAGGATTCTAGATTCTTGAGTCTAGACAGAAATGACAGATCCATTCTCATAAATATCGGGAAGAATGCTGAACATGGGATGTTATTGAAACACTGAGTTGAATTCGTGGCCCAGCTTCATTCTTTACTTGGACTTGGCGCCTCCTTTCTCTCCTCCATCCGCCTTCTTCTGCTTCTGTTGCATTATCTCGGCATCCCTGGAGGAGAAAGGGACATCAAAAGAGAAAACAGACTTTGTTAGGGCATGCTTTACCATGACACACACCTGTGTAAAGCACACACACACACGCATCCAATATGCCCTCCTTTTAAAAGCACACGTGACATCAGTAATTATTTAACTGGAATAGATTCTCAAGAAATGTTTCAAGGGTTTTTTTTTTTAAACCAAAAAGTATCGCAAGATATATCTTTGCAGTCAAGAATCTGACATAACAGCATCAGCCAGGAGTGAAATATCCCGCAGAGCCCTACATCCAAGTCACACAGTTACAGTGCCGCAAAAATCCATTGCTCAAGTTTGAGTGCATCCCATCTCTTGCAGACTGCTGCCTGCATACCTCTGCTTCCGAGCTGCAGCAGACAGCCCATCGTCGGTCCTCTTCCCTTTACCCTGGTCAGTGCTTTTTTTGGCATTCTTCTGGCGTGCTAGCTCACGTTGGTTTCCTCCTGCATGTCAGAAGATATCCATGTTACAAAACGAATGGCACTTTAATGATCGCCATTAGGTATGTGAGCTATCGTTGCACCCCTGTTGCTACCAAAACAAAAATAAAAAGGGACGAACACGAACACCTTGGAGAGGGCATTTTCTGAGCGTTGCCGAGCCGTAATTTAAAATGACGAGTCGATCACATTAAGTACGACTGTATGACGGTTTAGATAGAAAATGCTGCAAAACACGAAAGCAGCCGACGTGGCAGGGAGGAGCAGCTCCGTGCCCAGAACAACAGCACAGATGCAGAGAAACGTCCTTCATCCTATTGCGGATAGTCGCACAAGTCGGGCAATTAAAAACACGTAAAAACATTTAATTTTAAAAAAGGCAGCTGCACGTTTGAAGAAATATAAATAATTAGTGGCAACGAGTTCGACATTCTGTCAACTACAAGCAGCGTTGACCCCCAAATATCCGTGTTGTGTCTCCGTTAACTGGCATCAGAGTAGGCCGAGGACTGGACTAAAAGCTGAACAACAGAAACGACACACTGGCTAAACGCACAACGCACACACATCAATGTAACACGCAGCTACGTGGCACGCGCTGTAGCACAAGCCCGTCCACTTCAGTCAAATCTACAGCCAATAGCGAGCGCGATTAATCAAACCACGGCGACAATACTGGCGTGAATTACGTATGGGGGGGGGGGGGGGGGACCGTTACGTCTATTTCAGCAAATAGACGGAACTCGGGCCAGCGGTGGCCAAGGCTAACGAGTGGTACGAACAGTAACCACAGACTACATGCAATCGACTTAAGTACATTAATGCCTTACAGTCAAAAAACATCTCGATACCCACTGGTCATTTTATTAATCGACGCTTCTTTCGCCCGAAATCCAAATCAGCTCAGCCAAAGGGCCGTTGATTCCCCTGTCGTCTCTCCAGTCGCTGTTTCTGCTTTGGTTGCCTCGCTGTGGCTGCCAAATATGCGCGAGACTTCCGGGCGAGAGGCGAGAACCAGAACATTCCGTCTCTCCCCAGGTTGCACTGCGCATGCGCCGTGCTGACAATTCGTGATTGCAGCACAATAACAAAGACCAGGATGGAGATCAGGTCATTCGGATCCTTTACATAAGTAAAAGCAGCAATCCACACATTCGGTGTAAAACGTAGCCATCAAATGGAAAGCCACGCGCTCAAAATGTTTATTTTTTACCGAGATATGTATAAAGAATTCACGTGGTAAACTAACCCCCCAAACACAACTGAGCAACTCGAGAATGAACATTTAAGCTCAGCTATTTTTTCAATAAAAAGAATATGCTGCGCAATGAAATCATCAGTTACAGAATTTGAGTTTTAATAGTTTGTTTTGTAGTTTATTTGGTAGTGTTGGCTCCAACAATCACATGGAGAAGGTTTTGTCAAACTTTGTAATTAAGCTTACAGAGTCTGAGACTTTGATTGAAGGACAAGGAGCCCGTCGCT
The DNA here is from genome assembly GCA_036024295.1 of Nannoperca obscura. Lineage (NCBI taxonomy): Eukaryota > Metazoa > Chordata > Actinopteri > Centrarchiformes > Percichthyidae > Nannoperca > Nannoperca obscura. Next base: position 26,878 of record JAVQJL010040418.1, read on the forward strand.
GTCCTAGAGTCAGGATGGGAGATATAGTTGCTTTTTATCCAGTGTTAAAATGTACTTAAAATGAATTTGATTTGCATTGCATTCAATTTGGTGCTCTTCGTGTACCTGAGATGTCCACAGGTGTCTCTTCATTTACTGACTCAATTAAGTGTCAATCACAATTCATGTCTACAAAAGAGCCAGCAGGTGGCAGACTTTGCTAAAGTAAACTTGGGAATGAAGGCACTGGGACCACTAAGCAATCTAGACTGCCATTCTTCACACAGAGGCTACCAATCACTTCAAAGTATATTTTTAGAGTAAGATGATAAAAGTATCAATGCTTAAATAGACAGATTACATTTAAAAAACATATGTTAATGACCCAACTAATTCTGTTCCAGAGTAGTGTATTAAACCAGACAAAACTCACATATAAAAACAGAGTAACTCATGTTGTTACTTTCTAATACAAATTGCTTGGAATCATTAATCACCTACAGTCTAATAACAGTATGATCCCACTGATATTAAAAACCCTGGGTAAAAGTGCAAAATGGAATCTTCTTCACAGTAATTGAAAGTTTTATTTGTGTTCTACAATACGAACCACACAGTGTTTTCCTCGCAGTTTGGGTGATTTTATTGACTGTCTAGCAATTAAATAGGCTACATGACGATATGACATATGCGTCATGTCTGCCCAAAACTGAACTTCTACGCAGACACTGAATCTATGAATAGAAGTAGACAACTTAGAGCAGCTGCACCTGAATGTGTGACCTCTGTGCCACAGTCAAGCAACTGCATCAGGAGCATTTTCCAAGTTAGCACATCTGTTTTATTTCAAGGTAAACTTCTGATTGTCTGCAGCTACATTTAGTTAAATAACGTGACCAGTTTAAAAGTGAGATCATTTTAGAATAAATAAAACAAAGAACTGAAATCTTATGTTTATGGTTGTTGAGATGATAACAATTATACTGCATTTTGCGCTGGGAATAGAAATCTTAAAATCCGTTCATAGTGGTGGAAGTGAGCTTGTTGGAGGAGAATGAAGACAGGGCTGGGTTTCTTGTTGAAAGACAAATACTGTATTTTAAGGACATAATTACTGTTTGAATACAATGAGCCATCAAACTACTGCTGTGATTGTCTAGCCAAAAGTCTATTTGGGTGAAGAATACGTTCTTCTTTGAATTTAATTATATGCTGTAAGTTTGTTCTGGTCTGCAGCTCTCTGCATATTATTTCTTGATGGATGTTCGGCTAAAAACTTACTTTAACTTATAAAAATGGAGCCGAAACACGTTTTTGTAAGTATTGGTCACATTTAAATTTTGACCTGATGATGACACTAGATGCAAAGTTAAGTGGTCACCAAGTTGTACCAAGTTATCCTGAGGGTTATTTGTACCAAGTTTCATGACAATCCATCCAAAAATGTTAACCTCATGGTGGCGCTAGAGGAACATTTTGTGGATCATCAACATCAGTAGGATACACCCTCTGGGGACCGTGAATGTCTGTACAAAATTTCATGACGAATAGTTGCTGAGATATTTCCATCTGGAATAAAGTGTTGGACTAACCGACCACCCCAACCAACATGTCACTAGTGTGGCTAAACATGTTACCTGTGGCATGTTCAACCAATCAATTTCATTTTTAATACAATAGTACAATTATTCAAATGATTGATATGTAGTTTTTATGAAATATTTGACTTTTGCAAAATATTGGAATCCATTCAACAGCTATGTGGGAATTAGAAGAGACAATATTTGCTGGGACATTTGTAGCCATATCCCTTCCTGATTGTACTGCATTTATGGATTTCCATTTTATATACTTCCATGCATTTTATATGGTTTATTTTCCCAATTGTTTTCAAAGTAGTGTGAACCGAACCTTACCAACCACCTATTTCTGTCACAGCTCACTTCTATTTCTAGTTTCATAAGGGAGTTAGTTAAATCCTGACTTCCTTCCTTGTAATTTTCCACTGGATTTTAAATGGTTTGTGATGTTATCATCTGCAATTGCAAACTTGTGAATCTAACAGAAAAATGAAACCTGCAGAGAATCGAGTAAATAATGGCCTTTTCATGCCACTTGCGTGCTGCAGCATGAAGACTTTAACAGCATGTAAAACAACATGTCAAACACTGTGGGCAGTTTATTGGCCTGCTGGCGACACAGGGCAGCCCAGGATGTCTGCCTCTGACTTGTTTTCCTCACAGCTGCTTTCAGTGACAGTATCCTGCTTAAAGCAAACTATTTTTGTCTCCCAGTGCAATTATCACCACCTGGTAATTTTGACAATGTTGACTGCTTCTGCTTTTACAAAGCCTCTAAATGTTCACGATGTCCTTGTGCGACTGCTGCTGCTCAGCAGCTCCTCATGTCGCGTCTGCAATTGAATCAAGTGGAGATGATGGGGAGGAAAAACTTTGTTTTCCATTCATTTCATACTAAATTTAACACGGGGATTTTATATTAACAGCAAGAGTCCTTGCCCTTTCATTACCTCCAGCACTTTTCCATACCGACAACTTAGTGACAGACACTCTTTCACATAATCACATGCAAGTAAACTGTTCAGTTTGGACCTAGTGTGTGCATGTTTGACTATTAAGTGTGTACTGAATCAAAAGCAATGGGATTTGCTGTTTTAGGGGCAATTATGTTTGTGTACTGCTGATGTTTTTATTCAGTCCAAACACGTGGTAGATGATTCATGAAATCATGGAGTTGTGAGATGCATAAACTGTGATGTGAGGACAGGACAACCCCCTTTCATTTCTGCACCAACATTTGATTGCACCATCTTCATGCATAGGCTACACTGCACTGTTCGGAGCGATCTTTGCTAACTCTGATCATGAAGTGGTGGAAGCACTGATGTGTGGCAGTATAAACTTAATGTGACGAGCTGGACGTATGGTGCATTCCTCTCTGTCTCATTTCACCGCTGTCATCCATCACGCTGCCAGAGTCCTGCCTCCTGTCATGAATGATTGATGGGACTTGCTGATCCCATCTTGTGCATTGCCTTAATGTCCCTCGTGTCCTGATTGTTGGAGCTAATTTTGACATGAGCCTATGAAATTGTTATGTTGTTCTGTATTGCAAACCACTGTACACTGTATTTATCTTCTCTACTGAAAACCTCTATTTTCTGACTGTTGGAACTTATTAATATTTATGTAAACTGAAAGATATGTTCACCTAATACTGTATATTATTTTTCAAAGTATAGCTGTACCCCATTTGGTTTTTACATGCATTTTTAACCACGCTAATTTGACTTTAATCCCAAAACACTTACTATAGCCCTAATTGTTTTTAAATTGTTTTTTTTAGAATTGATTTAGATTTAACATGTTGTGTTTAAAAAGAGCATTGGACATGTTCAATATGAACATGTTCTTTAAAATGTTTGTATTTTAATCCAAAATGTATTGTGTGTATTCTGTAGTTGTAGTTGAATATAAACATACTTTGATAGAACAAGAATAAGTCTACAGCCATGCTAGCAGCTCTCTGAATCTGTTCACCATGATGCACAATGCTGACGCTAACATGCTAATGTTTAGCATGTATAATGTTTACCTTGTTCGTCATCTCAGTTTAGTATGTTAGCATGCTAACATTTGCTAATTAGCGCTAAACACAAAGTATAGCTGAGGCGGATGGGAATGTCGGTTTTGCAAATATTTGGTCATTAACCAAAGTATTGGACAAATTAACATTTTGACCTCATGGTGGCGCTAGATTGAAAGTCAACATTCATCTCATTCCGAGGGGGCATGAATGTCTGTACCAGATTTCATAGCAATCCATCCAGTAGTTTAGCCACACCACTAGTGTGGCTAAAAATTGGGTGCTCACAGTAGCTTGCAGTGCTGATGGATATCGTTTCAACTAAGTAAAGCATCACATATTTTGTATGGTGCTAAGCCAAATAACTATCGAGGAGTTTATCATTCATTATTTAGAACGGTACAAGAAATAGCACCGTACTGTATAACAGTGTCTAGTTCAACAAACTGTTAAGTTGCAGGCATAGGTCACTTTTTACTTCCTCAGTAATCAAGCTGTATACGCACATATAAGACCTCATGACGAAACAAATAAAAACAATCTACATACAAAATATTGTAAGTTCAATCACTGCAAAGAGGGTTTTTCAAACTTGCTGTTTCTTAAGGCCAGAAACAATCGGACTATATGTGCAGCTCTCATGAGTACTCTCTATATTATTCAATGCAGTGACTCATAGCATGTGCATCTTTGTAAAGCTTTCGACATACCGTTTACATTGTGGAAAAGAACATCAAAATGGGTTAATGTGTTTCATTGTTTGGGAAATAGGGCATGTTTGTGTTGTGTGTTGTGTTCTTGACAAGATAGATATAGACGGGTGTAAGGTGCACAGTCTGAAGGGAGTTATTGATTACAAAGCATCAGGTGGTCTACTTTTACTTTTTTAGATAACTCATAATTAAAAAAAAAAGACATAACTGACACATCACAATTATCACAATGGCGCGTTAAAGTCCACCTGTTTATTGAACAGATTAAAAAGGGAGCTGGAGGAGGGAAATCTTGCTGTTTTGTGGCAATCTAGTCAGACAAAATGACCTTCTTCCATTCTTCTTTAGTATTTTCCACTCCTGTCTCATCTTATTTAGAGGCCATTTCTGTAGACATTGTTTCACCTTTTATCTGAGGTCTAACTGCCCTGCCTGGAGGGGTATAGTCTACCTGATCAAAAGTTATTTGGGGACAAAACAAGGCATGTGAGTGAGTAATATCTCTTGGAGGGCAGATGTTGCACCGGTTAACCCTGTGCTATGGAAACGCAAAGGGTGTAGGGGTGGAGATTAGGCTGGGTTGAGTTTCACTGACAGGACTATGGATGTAGCTTTCTGAAAGCACAGAGAAAATGTCTTCCTTCCTAGAAGACAGGTCAGGTACAAAAGAACAAAGAAAACACGTGAAAGAGGCACCCGCAAAAAGCAACATCTTTTAACAAAAATATGTGGTTGTGCAAGGTTGGACATTTAACACAACTTAATTGAACTAACGTGCATTGCATTGATTGGCTCGATGCTGTCTGACTGAGCTGAGCGAACTTCATGAGATTATCAGGAAAACTATTTGATGAATCTGATGATTCACAAATGGTCTTCAGATTTTACACTGCTACGTTGTGCAGCTAAACATGACAACCTGTCCTTTGATACAGCTTAATTGAATGTTCTTTCACTTGCCCGGAAAAATAGCAGTCATCCGAGGATAAAATGATGGCTTTATTTTTCTGTAGTTACACCAGACGTACACTTTGTCTTCCACTGCGTTTGTCTTGTGTTTGTGTCCTGGTTTAAGTCACTTGTAACCTGCCTTTAACAGCACGAAACGAAGGAATGCGTTAAACCAACTGTAGATGCAACGTTGCTACTTTGCATTACATTCATAGCATGTGACTAAAAAGAACAAAGCCTACAGATGAATCCATAATTCTGCTTTAAGGCCTTTTCATTGCCCACGTTGTCAGTGTGCTGAGCAAAATGGGCTTACGTCAAGACTGGTCTCATTACGATAATGAAATGAAATCATGACATTGTCCAGATAATGTGTTTTTAAATGGTTGCCAAGGTAACAGCCATTTCTCAGCTAATGCATGATGTCTAGAGTATAGGGATGACTAGATAATAGTGGATGGTGTGCTGGATCATTTCAAGTGCCTCTGACAACATTGATGGGTCCAACATCAAATTGATTTTGGAAATAGGATAATTGCACCAGAACTACAGTAAACACAAATGTAGACACACACAAACATCCTCAACTGTCAAAATATGGATCACATTTTGAAAACATATTTGCTTGAATTTTGCGCTTATGATGTGTGGGAAAACATAGTTAATGCACTGGCAATACCGATACTGTTATGTTACTGTGTGAAGAATACTTTTTAAGAAAGTATCTAGGATGAGATACTGTAAGCAGAAATCTCAGGGCAAATAGGCCTGGGAGGGGGATGAAAAGCAGCTAAAGATACTGGACATTGATGCACAATTATTTTCTGGTAAACAGAGAATGGTCAAAAGATAAAGCTAATGAAGTCAAGGGCAGGGTATAAGGAAAAGCACACCAACATCTTCAAGGCCATAATCAGACTCCTCAGAGGGAGGGGTGGTTTTCCCACAGTGCTAGAAGTGTATAAAAGTAAAGACCTGTTCTGTGTGTATGCGGTCTCTTCATGAACAGACACGTGTTTGCTGTATTTGTTGATTCTTCGGTAAACTTGATTCACTTTTGACTCACTCTATTGGACTCAGCTGATTTCTTTCTTAGTGCATTGGTTTATGACGGTGTGGTGAGGATCCGAGGAGCATCTGTCCCTTCGTCCTCTTGCTGTGGGTGAGCTCACCGCTGTGTCCTGACTGACTCATCTTGGTCGGTTCCAGCGACAGACGATCTGACTGACGGCTCCACACTCTGCATGTAAAGTACAGAGAATTATTCCATCTCTGTGAAATCTAAAGGACGTGCAGTGCCGACTCACTGAAAACACTCTGTATGCATAAGATGTTACTGATTCCACTGAGCTCATCAGTGTGTCTCTCGCAACAAATTGTTATTCAGATACTGTACAACACATACTCGGTGGACATGATGGAAACTAGGTGAGAAGTGGATGGAAACACCACCATGAGGTTGACATTTGTGGGTTTGAATGAAATGACTTGACAACTATTGGATGCCATGAAATCAGTTTAAAATGTTTTGGTCAGGTCTGTGATAAAACCCAAAAAATCTTATTTAGTTTTTAAACTAAAGAGTTGTCCCTAAGTTCCCATTTTTCATAGTCTGTTTATTTGGGATATGGATCATCATCACAAATTAGTTTGGACTAGTGGAAAGTTAGCGTTCTTAACTTTAATTGTATTGAGAAAAAAGCAATACATTAACAAAATCATCCAGACAACAAATGGAAATGTTCTACTGTTCCTCTATGGTCAAAATATAAATAAAATGTTCAGCACGAACTTACCAGTGTTCCCAAAAGAACGACACTAAAAGTAGCATCCCATATGTGGGAGTCTCCTCCATGGCAACTTACCTTTACCAGGCCTCAATTAGCTGAGTGGCAGGACACATGGGAACCCCGTACCCACCTCGAGACAGGGCTCCTGAGACCCTTCAGGGGGACGTGAGTGCAGCAGAAGGGTTCTGTACAGTAAAGCACATTATTGTTGGTCCGAGGTGTAACAAATATCCACTGTGCCTTTTCCCTGAGAGGACACGTGGAAACAAATATTATGAAGGGTGGTATTAGATGTCGGTTGCTCCTTTAGTCCCCTGTTCCCAGGGCTCTTCAGCTATAAAAGCCTGTCTAATGTGGATGATAATATATACTTAACAGAGTTTGCGTTGCGTGGGAGTTCATCATTTCATGCCATTTTAATGTCATCGTTTTCATTCTACAAAGCAGATGTTAGACATGACAAAACTAATTGCATATAAATGAGACGCAAAATATATTTGATAAATGCTGAGGGAAATAAGAACTGCACATAGTATCATTAACCATGAAGTGTAATCTTCAAACTGCGAACACAAGATCTATTATCACCTTTAAGTTGATATGGTTAATTTGTTTGCAAACTTATTTACACATCCAGTTGACACGGAGCAAAATCATCATTCATTTGCAGTTGTGTTTGTGTCCAACTAATGGAAGTTGCAAACCACTGTACACTGTATATATCTTCTCTACTGAAAACTTCTATTTTCTGATGGAAGTTTCATATTCATGCTCCTTTTAGCTCCATTGTGGATTTCACCAGCTCCTGAAAAAAACTCTTTAGCTGCTTGAGGCTTCACTGTGTTCACCGACTATCTTATTCTCTCTATTGTAGAATAGAGTCAGTTTTTAGAGATTTATCACTGAAAGCGAACGGAAACAATGCTGTAAAATAGTAAACAGTAAAATTGCGGGGGCATAAAACCAAAACAATGACTTGAAATACACTAAAACGCTCTGTAGGAGCTGAGGAGAACTGCAGATTCAGGTGATAAATATCTGTGGGTTTTATCACCACAAGTGACAGCGTTCACATCGCAGATTGTCAGTTGACCTACAGTTAAAATAACAAAATTGGTTATTGCAGCTTTAATTTAGCTCTTTAAGTTCCATTCACACATGCTTGAGTGTATTGCTGGCCACTTGCTAAAGCATACACCATACTGCTTTAGGCTTCTGGGTCCATTTTCATACATTCTAGGAATGGACTAATGGATGAAATATGCACTTTAATCCCTTACAGTAAAATGTATGTCTGCTTCTATCATGAAGTCAACCTTATCTGCTTCTGCTCATTTGTGTCCCTGACTGACTTTGAAAGAAGAGCTTGTCCCTGGGCATGGATAACGTGTGCTCCATCCAGTCTCAGAAATCAACCGAATGCTTTAGCTGTCAGTCACCCGCAGTCATAATGAAGTTTCCGTGATGTTCAGTGTGCTTGGTGGCACGTTGGCTAGCTCATCAGCAGCAGGAGATATATGAGGCTGACATTTGACATCAGCCCTCTTTCTTCCTCTGTCTTGTTTTTTTTTGTGTGCACATTTGATCCCTTGCTCTCTCTCACTCGTTTTTTGGGAAGTGACGGCGTGCAGCTGTGGCACCTGCCCTGAATAAGATGACGTCTGTGGCCTGAGTGACTCATCGCAACCCTAAAGAGCTGCAAGGAAACTATAGCAGGGCTGAATGACGGTACCCTCCCCCCGACATTCAGCTCAGGATGAGGCAGCTCCAATCATCCAGCTGAACAACACAAAATGAGTAGTATTAAACTCTGAGATAAGACACTGTGCAACTCTTTTTTGCCTTTCTAGTCCTTTGACTTTCAAGTGTGATTACCTGGTCGTAATACATAATACAGCTCTTGACAAGGCAATGACTTTAATCAAGCTTCAAAGGGAACGGCATTGTGTGGCGTCTACGCACAGAAAAGAAGATCTGTTTTATCTTGTTCTTAAAAGACACGTAAACAGTCAGCTAGAAGACGTTTCTGACAAGTTTTACATATTGACAGCGCTGCTATGGAGTCAAGAGCATTGAAACATGGATAAAGGGATAATATCTAGATATACTCATCTCTTCATTACTGTTGATCAACAAAGTGAAAACTACTCATGACATAGATCAGATCAGTTTCCAGGCATTTTTACTCTGCCTACAAAAAGTCAGTGTGAAAGCAAGCATTGTCATTGTGAGCTTGTTAGCATACTGGCCATAGCATTTAGCTGAAAGCACCACTGTGCCTAAGTACAGAGCTGCTAGCATGGCTGTAGACTGTCAGGTGTTGGTGTACAATTCAAAATGACATCGTCAGTTCTCCTAATCACAAGTCACATGTTTAAATGAGACTTAACTGTGGCTTAGATCTTGCCTGATCCAAGACTGAACCAGTTCGATAGTCACTTGAGGCAATAAAACCGCAAAAAGGATATTGCAGATGCATGCAGATGAATTTGAATTTTAAAGGCTTTAGATTCATCAAAGTGCCAGAGTCTGGGTGCTACATTACCCTGCTCCATCAAAGCATGGTTTCAAAGACACAGACCCTTCCTGGTCCCTTGATATAAATGCTTCAGTATTCTGGTGTCTGACTTTTATTGGATTGCTCTGTCACAGTGCCCATGCGGTTATGGGTAACCGGCTCCTGCTCCCAATTACACAATCCTGTTCCAGCGTCGGGCGCCATTCATTGTTGTCTATTTTGTGTAGTGGCAGGGAGCTGGTTCTGTCGGAGCAGACTGATATTTTAACCAGAAATTGTGCAATTATGCCAATTATGCTGTAAAAACACAGACATCAACCGTCCCGCCACTAGTCAGATTTTGCTGTAAGCAAAGTGTGGTTTAAATACAGGGAAGCAAAACAAAAAAGAAAAAGGAATATGGATGGGAGCTGTTTCATGCCCATTGTTCAAAACCCAAACAATTAATAACAACTTGTTATATGCCAACAACTTTTTGAAACGTTAAAAAAAAATGTTGAGTATATGGAAGCACAAAAGGTCTGCAGAGCGCTATGAGGATGTTTTCTAGGTCGGGACGACGCAGAGCAGCTCTTGTTTGACTGCTGTCTCTTTTCATGCATGGAATGATCAGTCACACCTGCACAGTCACTGTAAAAGTGGTGGCTGTAAAGGGCCTGTGATCTCAATAAAACACCAAACACCTGGGTCTGCTTAGCAACGAGTGTATACATGAATGTGTGCGAGCGGTGGCACGGACACAGAGGAACACACAACTCACACACACACACGCACAGACACACACATTCAGAGGGACTGAAAAGCTCAATTCAAAGTCTGATTGTGTTTCTTTATGGGAAAGTTTGCGCCCACCTTCACTTGTTTGAAAACAAATGTGCAAATCTCAGACGTGAACATAATCCACGGGCTTTGCTGAATAAGCCTTCTTCTCTGTGGTTACAGTAGATTGTGATCACGTCCAGATCTTGTTTTTTTTTCATTATTTCATTTTGAAGGCAGGAGGTAGTTAGTTTTAGCTCAGCCACTGCACTTTACACTGTGTGAAATCATCAGGAAGATTGATTTGATTAAATCCTATCTTACATGGTGCTTTGGTGGGTTTCCGGTTTGACCCAGGTTACCATAGTAGCTTTAAATCTAGTCTGAGTCTCTTTTGCACGGCTGCAGTCTTCGTCCCTTGGCCCAAGTTGAAGAAAACTTGATAGTAAATTTGTTATGCTTACCAAGAGCTACAGATAAGGTCTCATCTTATTCCATAAAGTGATAGTTTGACAGTTTGGGAAATACACTCTTTCTTGTCCAGGGTTAGACAAGAGGATCAGGATCAACACTTTATTCTGTGGGGGAGCAGGTAGCCTGGAACATAACCCCTAGCAACACGGCAAATTGTTGTTTTTACACTTCTTTGCTTCACATTAAACAAATGAAATATAATGTGGTAATTAGTAAGATTGAGAGGTTACTGATTTTGTTACCTTTGTACAGAGTGAGGCTGTTTCCCCCTGTTTCCAGTCTTTATGATAAGCTAAGCTAACCTAACCAGCTGCTGGCTCCAGCTACATATTTACCACACAGATGTGACAGTTGTATCGATTTCCTCATCAAACCCTAGGAAAGAAAGCAAACATTATATTTTCCAAACTATTCTTTTAAGGCAACAAATGTTAATTAACTGTATTTTTTTGGTGTGGGTTCTGTGGGAAGACACCCTGACTACTAACAACGGCTTTTAGTGAGAGATGACAGCATGCCTCGCAAGTAACACGCAGCCTTGAAATTCCTCCTGCTGTGAAACACAGAGGCCTTGAGTGTGCCTTAATGCTACAATGTTAGGACTCATAGCTCCTGACCAATTCTTGAAAACATGAATACTTCAAAAGATTATATTCAAAATGATTCAATATACTGGACATACTGTAGAAATACAATAAAGCAAAGTGCAGCCACTGTTTAACCAGTGGTACTCAGTAGTTGATTCTGTAGGACACATTTTCAAATCATTTTTAATAAAAAGTTTATTGCACATACATTAGCAAATTTAAGCTATATAACTGGATTTAAATACAATATAGGTTTAATATGTTATCTTGTTCCTCTTTAAATAATGATGAATGAAATGTGATTTTAAATACACAGTACACAAATGGATGTGTTGTGTGTCACCCAGTTGATAACATGTCAGCTTATTTGAACACGCTTACTTTTTGCTGCCATGTTCAAGTGGTCATTAAAATAAATACATTCTTCATAGGATTTGATTATGTGTTAATGCTGAAGATCAGAACCACATATATCAATTCTTAACTTAAATACTCTAGTGACGTAGATGCAGATTCCTTCTTGATTCAGAATTTCTGAAGAACGACTAAAGTAAGGATTTACATAACCTCAATAAATTCATGTCTCAATGCTATATGTCTGGGAATGTATTGAGATACTCTTTATTGCAACTAACCGGTGTTCTGTATGCTCTTTGTGTTTTCTGGACTTTGAAATGTTGGCCCCCATGTTGCACAACTAAAAACAATAATTTCTACTTGTTCAAATTCTTACCCAATGAAGAAAATAAAAAGGTACAGCCTGTGACAGAACACCATAAACGCACCGCTGAGTTCGACACCAGGCAGAGCGTTAGTCTCACACAAAAGGCGTTAGTGTGTCTAACCCGAAACCAAACTTATTAGGGTTTTCTAATTCTGCCAGATTCACCATCCCTGCCAACTGAAATAACTGAGTGTGTTTGTGTGTGTGTGTGTGTGTGTGTGTGTCTGTCTGTGTGTTCACGCACCCTGGAATACAAATGTGCACATTACACACCCTCTCAGCCTTTGAGTCATTTGTGAAAATTGAACTGAGTTTTCACAGTGAAAAGTGCACTGATGCGTTCTGCGTGCCTGCTGTGTGTGAGTGCTTGTGTTTTTGTTTGCATCATTGAATGAAGGAAAACACGTCATATGTGTTTACATATATGTGTGCATGAAGACAGCATGTTCTATAATATAAATGTACACTTTAAGTAGAAAATGTTACTTCATCTTAATGATACATTAACAGATGAAATCTGTAATGTTTTAAATAACACAATATTCTCAGATGCATAATGGTGGAGAGTGATGGGGACCAAATTTACTGTGGTTGGAGATCCTCGCCACAGTCTACTATTGGGCAATGCTGATCAGGTTTGTCAGGTATCACCAATCCCCTCTAAATGAATCACTATATAAAATGTCATATTTATATCCACATTACATATTTCTACTGTGTGCTTAACAACTTCAAAGACTTGACATTGTTTACTGCCATCTTTGTTGCAACATGTTAGAAAGTAAATCTATACCAGTACTAATGCAGGAGACAAAGATAAAGAGCTGCAGATGTGTAGTCTGTTAAACTTTGGACAACTAACATGTTGACTGTGCAAACTGTGGAGATGTTGGTTGTCTTAAAGGGAAACTCCATCCTTTTTACACATCACCGTCTGTTTACAAGTCTTGGAAAGTACTTCTGCATATGTGAAGAAAAATTGTAAAAAGCCTTTTTTGGCTCCCGAGGGAGCTGCAAATAGTCTGAAAAACCTGAGTCACTTGGGTCGGAAGACTACAAGTTTGGCTGTTTAGAGTTATAAAGAAGAGAGCCCACCAGAACTCTGCAGCCCATTTCTGATCTTTGCTTGAGGCTAGCAGCTCAAGGCTACATTAGCTGCTACTAGCATAACATACCCAAATCTCAGACTAAACAGTTGGCGGTCACATTGCATTGTGGGTAAAGCAGGTTTTGGTTCTGCTGCATCAATTTTGATCCTTTTTTGTTAACTGCCCATTGTGAGTTTGAGTGCAATGCTACATGCTCAGTGGAGAACTCTTTTAGAACCATGTCTGATATTCTGTACATGCAAAGCCCTTATATGTAACATTTGAACATTTTTGTATCTGACGACTCATACTTGGGGTATCAAAAAAGACAGCGAAACACGTTGCTAACCACCCTCTCCGGATCCGACCTGGAGACAGAGATAGGTTGAAAGTAAAACATAGACTGTAGCGGTTTTCACTGGGATTGTCTCAAATTTACCACAAACAAAAGTGTGTGCCATTGGAATAATTTGCTATAATCACATTCTACACAAAATGGCTTTACAGTTGCTGAAATCTGCATGTTATTAATCTGTTAATTGTTAATTAAGGACACTAAGGTAGCGATCTTCATTTGGAATTCCCTCGTAATACACTCTTAAAACAATACTCCATGCTTCTCTTTTAGGTGAGTAACTGAGCAACAAAAAGTGTTTTTACTGTATATTCAATTAAATTCAATTGTATTTATATAGCGGCATATCACAACAAAGTTATCTCAGGGCACTTTTTCGTATGGAGCAGGTTTAAACCAACTCTTACATTTACAAAGACCCAACGTTCCCACCATGAGCAGCACTAGGCGACAATGGCAAGGAAAAACTCCCTTTTAACAGGTAGAAACCTCGAGCAGAACCAGGCTCTAGGTGGGCGGAGAGAGA
>JAVQJL010040427.1:0-26074 GCA_036024295.1 Nannoperca obscura
TACATAAAGTGCATAGAACCATGATGGAAAACAACAAGATGTCTCATCAGACTTGTAAGGGCTGGTGATGAATCACAAGAGCTATAAGCAAGTACATCGCTGCCAATGGCAGAATCAAAAGAGCATTAAATCAAAGAACCAATGATCTTTGAAGTGGTTTACTTCCAGCTCAGAGTCTCTGAATAACTGGGTCAGCTAGTGGCCTCTGTTCAACTGGACATATTCTGTCACTCCTGGCACTGTTCAGGCCAAGTGGACCGAAGCTGACATTGTGTTGTTAATTAATTTATGTCCTTCAGGTAGGTAGTAGTAAAATTTTTTTGTCACATTTTGCTCAATTTGAAGGGTAAGGTCATCCAAATTACAAAGATATCTTCCCACTTGGTTGTGGTGCTCACAGTATTTAAAGATTACATTTGTTACTCATTTTCTATCACAGTTACCTTGTCTGTTTGAAAATGTGCATGTGTGATATGTGTGAGTGCACCTCTCTCTCTCTCTCTCTTACACATTAGTGCAAATGTGTGAGCCAAGTATTTGCACACTAGCCACATTTTCTCAGTGCAGCATACTTAATCATATACATAGCTATGGTAAACGTTTGTTATTGAATTTCATGCTCTGTAATTACACAAAATTGGTTTACTGGGCATAGTGGTGGCTGTGTTACATGTTGCTGCTGTGGCCTCTGTCAAACAGTGTGACTTAGCAGGGTCTCTCCCAGAAAATGATTTAGCCGAGGTGGTAAGCCATCCAGATCCCGATGCAAGCTGATGCATGCAATTTAGTTGGTACATAACAATAACCATAATAAATATAATGGCGTTTGCAGTGTGAAATGGTGCCTATGTTTTTAAGTTTGTTGTGTTTCATAAAAGTTAGGTGTATGTTGATGCTTTCTGTGAACCAGACGACTACATTTTAAGGCATGATCCTCAACCCTGCAAGATGATGTGTTGAGCAGAAAGTCTTCTTTACTCGACCAGGAGCTGGTGAGACTTCTGCAGCAGACTCTGAGAACCTCCCAGTGCGATAGGCAGCCAGTGCGCCGTCCAGATGCCGCTCCAGATTCATCTACAGCTTCAGACCAGACTCAAGGTTCAGCAGCAACCCAGGGGGAAGTCGCCCAGCTGGAGGCTCTGCTTCAGGAAAGAGAGGGACAGATCCAGTCACTATGTAGCCACATGGAGCGTCTCGCCTTGGAGAAGGAGAGTCTGCAACATGAGCTGAAGGCCCTGAAAACAAAGGTGGGGGAGATAAACGACCAGCTGGGGATGCTGATGGAGACCATTCAGGCTAAGGATGAAGTCATCATCAAGCTGTCACAGCAGAGCTTCGAGCAGAGCGGCAATCCAAATGACGCTGGTTCAACATCCCCCAAAGATCAGCAGGAGCTGGACATCCTCAAGGTACAGAAGGAAACACTTAAACCAGATACGTAGTTATAAGAGATGATATTGAATTTATACTCTGATTAACTGAAAACATGTTTCTGTAATTTCAGGACAGTCTTCAAGGCTACAAATCCCAGAACAAGTTCCTGAACAAAGAGATCCTGGAGCTGACAGTATTACGCAGAAATGCAGAGAGTAGAGAAAAGGCTTTAGAAGCAAAGGTACTAATCTTGTGTTTGTCGGTTAATGCTGCATTACTCTTTTAACAGAAACAGGAAGTCTGAGTAGCTTTTAGGGGAAGTCCTGTATTGACCTGAGTTTGGTGCCCCCTAAACCTAAAAAAAGCCAAGTAGCAACAATCAATAACAAACTATAATCTCACTGGTGTCAGTTATGATTTCTCTGTTGTCTTTGCTGCAGTGCACGGCCCTGGAGGCCAAGTTGTGTCAGGTGGAGAGTAAGTATCTGGTGCTGCTTCAAGAATTGAAAACCCCGGTGTGTTCATCTTCAGAGCAGAGCCCTGCCTGCGATGTCATTTCCAGATTATTAGAGGATGCACTGCAGGCAGAGAGCCGTGACCAGCAAGAGCACCCCATCTTTAAACCAAGTACAGTCAGGTACTACACCAAAAAGTCTATATGAACAGATGTTTTTGATTTTTGTTCATATTGAAAAGTTGGTTACATTTAAGCTCATTCATTCAAATATTGTTGTAAAAGCAACTTCAAAAAGTTATACAGCATTTTAACATTTATACCAATTTTGCAAAGATAAATGACTAAATTCATATAATGTCATCTCATGTGACAATGAGAAATCTTAGCACAGCTACACTGTGTGTTAGTGTCAGTTCCTCAGTATCAAAGGCAGTTCTTTATAGATGTAGGATATTTTACTACCAGAATTTTGCAACAAACCAAGGAATAACCCATTGCAGGAGAGAAAGAGACACAGATCTTGCCTCAGTGGTTTTAAAAGACCCAAATGCAATGTAGTCACCAGACCTATTTTAGTTTCCTTAAGAGCTGGTCTACATTTTTCTTGACTGGAAAAACTACCTATGCTAATTCATATTTCAGTTGCTTTTGCCTCTGACTTCTGTGCAAGCTCAGACCTGCCCTTTGGGGCTCGTCAACATGTATGTGTTAGAAATCCAGACAATCTTAAGTCAAGTAGAACTGAAGGCATGTTGAGCAAATGTGGGAACTCCTAAAAACGCTAATAACCTTTTGGAATGAATTGAACACCTTTTTGATTGATGCTACATTTTCTCTTTTCCTTTATTAAACATTAGTGAGTACGATGTGTTTGGCTTCAAGACAGTCCCTGAGGAGGAGGAAGAAGAGGAGAAGCTGTTTGCGAAGGTGAGAGCTCTGGAGCTGAAGTCCCTATCCATGACAGATCAGGAGGTGTCCGTTGGGGTGAAGTGGGAGAACTATCTGGCCGGCACCATGAACAGAAACCTGGTGCACTCCCCTGAGCTCAAAGCCCTGATTCGCAGCGGCGTGCCCCATGAGCACCGGTCCCAGGTGTGGCACTGGTGTGTCCACTTCCACGTCAAGAAGTTTCGGGACCACTTGGCGCCCGACTATTACGAGACCTTACTAAATGTGGCCCGGGAGAAGCCCAACCCGGCCTCGAAGCAGATCGAGCTGGACTTGCTGCGCACTTTGCCCAACAACAAGCATTATAACTCCCCAAGTGCAGGCGGGATCCAGAAACTCAGGAACGTCCTGGTTGCTTTCTCCTGGAGGAATCCAGATATCGGCTACTGCCAGGGACTAAACAGGTACAGGAGGAGTTCTGGTTTCTCTCCTTCTCATTCTTCCCTTTTCCTTTTTACGCCCTCTAACCATAAATCTTAATTGCATGTAATTTCTTCAGGCTGGCAGCTATTGCCTTGCTCTATCTGGACCAAGAGGACGCCTTCTGGAGCCTTATAGCCATTGTGGAGGTCTTCATGCCAAGAGACTATTACACCAAGACTTTGCTTGGCTCACAGGTAAACAAGCTCAAAGGTTAAATTCCTAACACGAGCAGACAGGGGGACAAGTTACCGCCTCCTTACAAATCTTAACAAGTGTTTGTGGTTTCAGTGATGTCATATTTATGTGACCGAGGCTGCTGCTCATGACGGATCAAAGAAAAAATGCAGCAAAGTAATCGGGCAAATCAGCAAACAGTGCTTGCTCTCGTTCTCTCTGCCGAAATTTGAGCCCATGTTTTATCCTGCTGTAAAACTAAAGATCTGAGTAGAGAAAAAAAAAGGATATGTTTGTTGGGTCTGTGCAGGTTGACCAGCGTGTGTTCAAGGACCTGATGAGTGAGAAGCTACCCCGGCTTCATGCCCACTTTGAGCAGCACAAGGTAGACTTCTCCCTAATCACCTTCAACTGGTTCCTGGTGGTGTTTGTGGACAGTGTGGTGAGCGACATCCTCTTCAAGATCTGGGATGCCTTCCTGTACGAAGGTCCAAAGGTAAGAGGCAGAGAAGGTTAAACGCTGATTCTCTAATCTCCCGCGGCCAGATGTCTGGACATGCTCACAGAGTTCTGAAGGAGGCTCGGAAATAAGATAAGAAGACCTTTTGAAAATTGTGACGTGCAGTGTCAGTGTTTATTTTGTCTTCCTCGGCAGATGGTATGTCGGCTTAAGTTCTTGTAGACAAGTATCCACACGTGCCAGTTTATTGGTTTGACATATCAACTTGCTGTCTCCATCCTTATCTAACTAGCATTTGTGTTTGAGTTTCTCCAGACCCATTACTCTGATGAGGTGGATGGAGTTATGGCTCTGCAAAGTTAAACCTCCACTATTATGTTTCATTTATGTCATCATAACGATGAACCCATATGAATTTATCACCCAACTCTGCAGTTCTTCTTCAGCACTACAGAACATTTTAGCTTGTTGAATTAGTTGTACAGCCCTTGCTCTTATAAACCTAATTTCCATCAGCAGTGGGCAGCTGTTTTTTGAGATTAAAAGCTCTAAATAGGGTCACCATATGGTAACTGCACAGCACCAAATGGCAGAAGTTAGCAACTCTAACTCCAACTAGCTGTTGAAGAAAGTCAAACACCTAGCAAGATAAAGACCTAGATATTTTTCTCAGGAGACGAAAAACACAACAAAAAGTAGTGTTGGATTTGCCAGGTAGGCCCAAACAGGACTCCACATGAATGCTAATGTTGCTGTGTGTCTGCTGGATCTGTAAATAGCCAGTTGTTTCCTACTATATTACGTGTTAGCCAAAACAACTTTTTCGATAAAATATTAACATTATGTGGTTTTTAGCTTGTTGGGGAGCTCTGCCCAGAGTTTACCAAAATAAAATCAATTTGTGCCGCAGTAAACCTGGAATAGCTGATTTTTGGCCACTTGGGGGCAGTGGAAACAAGCTGTGGACACAATAAAACCTAATTTAGATTCTATTAAGAGGTCTGTGGTGGGAATCACAATTTTATTTAACTGCAGTTTCAGCTGTTACTCAGTAAATAAATAGCTTTTGCCTCAAAGAGAGAGTAATGACGCTACTGTGCTGTGTTCAGAGGAAAAACTGTTGTTAACAGATTCCTCTAAAAATACTGCGTTCGGTCTTCTAAAGTGGCTTTTTGTGTCAGACGTGTTGTGGTAAACGGTCAACCAGGGAAGGTCATGAGGCAGATCTCACAACCCTTAATAATTTTTCTCCACAGATCATATTTCGCTTTGCCCTCGCTCTCTTCAAGCACAAAGAGGAGGAGTTTTTGAAATTGCAGGATTCCACAACCATCTTCAAATATCTTCGATACTTCACACGTACGATCCTGGATTCTAGGTACAGTAACTGCAGTTTGTTTTCGTATTTGCCGTGATGCGTATAAGGACAGTGTGTTGGCAGATACAGGGAGCAATAGTTAACCTTGGTATAGCGGATCATGTCTAATTGCTATGTGGCTGGTGTAAACAAACAAATAAACAAGTCATCGACAGGCTGTGAGTTTTGAATCTGTAGACATTGCAAGATACATTGAAGCTGATCAGTAAAGATCATTCTTACATCAGAACAGTATGTCAGGATCAGTGAATTCATTGGTCAAGGACTCTGGAAGGAACTGGTAAGGAATACACATAGTAACTTAAGACAGGGACAACAGGATGTCAAATTCACATGCACAGCACGGAGCATGCAGAACCATAGAAAACCATTCCAGACTGAAAGAACCGTCTTTTTTTTCTTTTCTTTTCAGGAAGCTGATGAACATTGCTTTTGGGGACATGAACCCATTCCCCATGCGTCAAATCCAGAACCGCCGCTCCTTCCACCTGGAGAAAGTCCGTCTTGAGCTGACCGAGCTGGAGGCGATCAGACAGACCTTCCTCAGGGAGAGAGAGACGAGTCAGGACCGACGGAGCTTCGCCAGCGATGACGAGGAGGATAACTGACCCTTAAGAATGGCACATTTTACGGCCCTGTGGCTAAAGTGTGAAGACAAAGATATCATCTCCACACACCAGTGATGTGTTGCAGTTGTAATGGGATTTTTTCCTAAAGAATTGTCTGAATTGGTCTCTGAGTCAGAGGCAGGCCAATCAACTTTTTATGCATTTTCAGTGAAATTGCATCGAAAGACCAGAACATTACAGGCCGAATGATCTTTCTATGAGCATTTCAGCCATTCCTTTTTGTAAACGTCTTATTTGTTTTATTCTTGTGTGTTTATTTGACTGCCAAAAAAAGCACCCTGTCTCCATTGTTCTTCAGCCCTCAGTGCCAAGCTACACTCTTGCAGTCCAAATCAGTATTTCTTTTAAATTGCTGTGATCTTTCAATAGTTGGCAATTTTATGCCTGAAGGAATGATTGTATTTTTTTTACTCTTGATTTCATCTGGATTCATTTCAGATGTTTTCTTTTGCTGTCACTGCCCCCAGATCCTTTAAGAAATGTCTTAAAACTGTGCACACACACACACACGTATACACTCAGCAACATATCTTTTGTGTTTGATCCTTGTGTCTCTTGATGCACTTGAATCACTTATGCTGAAATTCAGACTCTGCTGAAAGTCTTTTAGCCTTCTGCTCAGGTCTGTTTGTGGTTCAAAATGAATACACAGATTTACCACCAAACCTACGATCAAAAGCAATTAATTACCACTTGCATAAGCAGCATAAGGAACATTCTGGGGAAGACCGATCAAATGACTAGAGACACCAATTGAGCCATCCTATTAACGGCGTCTGCCACTGTTGTCATTTAAAGTAATATTGGTCATTTCAGTTTATCTGTCCATATCTGGTAGATTTCTGTTTATCACTCTTAATATTGAGTTCTTTTTATACTTAAGTATCACTTAATTACATAACATTTCCCAAAGATGTGTCTGAGAAGCTCAAACTGTTTTGTACCTACATTTGTACTTAAAACAAATATTTTCCGCTGAATTTTGGAAATTGGCTTTGACTTCAAAACATCACGTCAGTGGATCCTTACAAATGACCTTATTTTATCTGATTATTTCATTACAAATATTGATTTGCCTTAGAAATACCCATGCCTAAGGACACTGCTTTTATGTGTAATGTTTTGTTTTGATCTTTCAAACATTAGTTGGGGTTGTTGGGTATTTAAAGGATCCAGTTTCCGCTGACTAAAACCTATGTTGCCAGATATACAGTACGTGGATATAATGCTATGGTTACTTCTCTGAGCCCTGTCTGAAAATGCTGATGTATTTGCGTCCTTTGTCCTCAGTGTGGCAGTATAACATGTGTTTGCCCAGTGTTTACACTAGTCCACAGGTACCCTCCACACAGCATGGTTTTAAAGTTCATTTGACAGTATTTCAGCTTTGGATGAAATGGCGCTGAAGTCAGTCTGTCAACAAGATTGTTGTGCAAAAATGAAAATATGATTTGTAATCTATGAGGGAAGTATTTCAGGAGGTTGCTAGATATAGCAATGTCTTTCTGTCTTCCACATCCAGGTACTTACAGTTTACTCTTTAGCATTGTGACCATATTTTCTAGTACACCTACTTTACAATTTTTTGTTTAAAATACCAGTTTATATATTGATATTCCACACATCACACCTTGCTTAGAATTTTTTTTTTAGATTGGGTTAATCAACAGTGTAAAACTGATGTTCAACTGGGAACCTACAAGAGATTTTTTTTTCTCAGTTAGCCCCTTCTCTTGTGTGTTAATATATTGTTTACAGTTTGTTATAACTTTAAATTTACTTTACTTTAAGCTGTTTACAGAAATGTCTTTCTCCTTTTTTCTGCCGCAGAATTGTCAGCCATAGAATCATAATTGTTTTTGTTGGACTACCTTGTGGTTGTTTTGATGATGGAAATGTGAATGAAAAAAGAACAGTGGAAGTAGAAATGTGTTTTTCTTCACGAGAGCAGGTCTCTCTAAGGAGCAAAATGTTCAAGCTTGATCGGTTTAAGAGCAAATGTTTTCTTTGGTCCACTCATTTTGTCAAATGGCTCATACAGTAGTTTTCAATGTTTTCAGTACACAAATTCAGTCTACAGCTAAGTTTTGCAAATTTTGAATGTTTCCGGTCTTAAATTTTCACATAGAATAAGCTACATTTGATATTTGCATCTTTTCTTTGCATTTTTCTCTTTGTAATTTTTGCTTCTTCCAGCAATGTATTGCACAAGTGTAGTGACAAGACCTATATTACTGGGCACTTCACTTTTTTGTATGTCAATCTCTGTAATATTTTGTTAATTGTTAATTTGTATCACTTTTTGATAAAAAAGTGCCAAGCTTTTATGTTACAGAATTAAGTACACTGAATGATTTTGTAATACCTGTTTAAAGATAAATTCAATAAACGATGGCTGACTGTCTTTTTTCTCGTGTGCAGCTCGCTGTAGCAATCTTACTTCCTTAAATGCTTATTCAGAATAAACACCATGTCGGTCATCTTTATTGATAGGCTGCCTCTCTCCCGCTACAGTTTCATAATAGAGCCATCAGGGGGAGGGACTTCTGCAGACACAAAAGCCTGATGGTGCTGCCATAAGTAACAGAAATCAACAGACAGCCACACGGAGACCAGACCAGCTGTAGGGGAGGTGGAAACCAATGCACGTTTATCATCAGCTCTGCGTCTGACAGAAGGTACGACATAATGTTTGACTGCAGTCAGTTTGTGGAGCCACTTCTTGTGTGACCACTTCTTGTGAGACTTGTCTGATAGGAAGTTTGTGGTATTTCAGTTTGTCAACAGCTTTTTCTTGCACATGTTATGCATGTACACAAGAGTTCTCTCATAGTGTACAAGTAATTACTATCCTATTTTTAAATCATTATTAAAACTGTATATTTTGAATACTTACAAAGCACATGTTGATGCCAATGTTAGCCTTTTTCACCAGACAAAATGTTTCACAACAGGAACACATTTCACAGATAGACTGACCTAATTACCCCAAATGCTCTTTAATTTATTTTCATTTGTAATCCTGTTATAGGGTAATCACACAAACTAAACACCGTTAAACTGCCCAGCTTGGCACAGTTTTATGAGTTGTACAATATTCAATTTTAAAGCCGATAATCTGTATTTAGACAAGTAAAAGACAGACTAAGGGTACTTTTTATTTCCTTTGCTGGTAAAGTAATAGTGTTCAGGACTTCTCAACAGGCAGGTGAAAGTAGGTACAACTCTGAGATGGAATGCTTGAAGCTTCAAGCTGGAACATGTGGTAAATATTTTCTTTGCTCCAGTCAGAAATCAACCGGAACACTTCTTTGTATCAGCAGGGTTGGACTTGTGGAGAAAGGGGAGAAGACAGGCCTTAGTGGTGTATATCAAGAAGATATACTACATCAATGAAGACACCTGGAATGGCGGTATTCAAGCAACAGAATGTGGATGATTTCTATGAAACTGAAGAAGTACTTGGAAGGTGAGTACTTTCCAAAGCTTTTCATAGAAGGATGTACAGTAGCAGATGTTTAATTGCAGCTCATAGAAAACGATCCTCCTGTGTGAGTCAGACTGTGATTCAACTCTCCCCTGTATGCCTCTTGACGCAGTGGTCCTTGTATGTGTACATAGGTATGTAACAGCTGGCCTGTTTAAGCTTGAAATGGGGAGTGTCATTGTGTTAAAGGAGGTTAAAGTGTACAGCAAAAGATAAACGTTTCAAAAGTAAGAAAACAAAGCTCTGTGTGGGCACGATATGTTCAACCAGGAAAGAGAATCCAACTTGATTTGACTCTGGGTGGTGGATCAATGTGTTGAAGTTGAGTGTTGAACGGGAGTGTTAACCAAGCCCGCACAGAGCAGACATCAAGGAAATAGTGCACCATGGGGGAAATCATTTAAAGGAAGTTGGCAGGGTGCAATATGGATTGAGGAAGCTACAAATACATTTTGCACGGAAGGCCAGCTTGGGCATGTGCACAACTTGCTAACAGATATAGAGGGTGTGAAAGGAAAAAGTCCGACCTCTAACCTTTCACTACTTGTCAAAATATACACTGTCCCTGTATTTGTTGGTCGTTTACTTTTCAGCTTTTCTGACACACCCTAACAGGACGAACCAAGACCTGCTGTTGAAATGTGTGCTCCAGCTGTATCTATACACCCCTAGGAAGGGTTTTGTGTCTGGCATTCCCACTTTCATTATATCTTACATTGAAGATTCCTCAAATGTTTGCCTCATCATAAAATATTCAAATGCACCTGTGAATGAAAAGATAGAATATTATTAGGATAATTAGGCAATTGCTAATAACTTACGGGTACCTTTTTCAAATAAAGTACCATTTATAAGTTGCTGCTAATGCTTTATTAATGGTTAATAAATCGTGTACTAATGCTTTATAGATCAGTTATAAGCCATTAGTAAGTTCAAACTTTTTTGTTGTTCTTATTAATGACCCTTTATCTGATGTATGAAGGATTAGTCGATTATTTCTTAAAATGAATAAAGCCATTAGTTACAATGTATACATCGTTTCATAAAAGAGTTTGTTAAAAGTCCCTTCGAAAATGTTAATAAAGAGTACCTGATTGGAAAGTAATACTCCAAAGGAAGTGTATTCTTTAAAGACTGTCAATATTGCGGAGTTGTGGTTGAGCTGAAAACATGTGGCTTGAAAAGACGTCTCAGCTGTGAGCTGAGCTTCGTACGTCATCAGCACGACTATCATGAGAAACTTTAAGCCATTCTGGTTAAAATCCGCAGACGCCTGCAACTGAAAACCAGAAAGCTGTTTTGAGTCACAGAGCGTGGAGAATTTTATCACCAATTTAGCAGCTTGATCATTTCTTTTGTCTTGTTGTGACAGCTTTGTAGTTAATTTTGAAAGATGCAAAATTAACTATTCCGCCCACACTTTGTGAAATCCTCATGGGCTAAGACCTCTCCACTATACGCCACAATGGAACTGTTACTCAATCGTCCTCTCAAGAGGGTGGGGAAATTTGATGAGAGGGGCCAAAAACTAATCTGTGTGAAGTATTTGAGATGTTCTGTGCTTCGTGGAACAGTTGAGCCATTCACTAAAGGAAAGTCACTTCATCATACTGTCTCCCTATTGACGGATTTTAATGTCACTGGGCCCCCACGCGGTTGTACTCAATGTTTCTTTCCGCTAGTGATGGAGAGTTTTTGGTAAACCTATCTGTAAAACAACCCTTGCCCTGCGATGTGAGGCATTTACTGCCAGCTGTACCAGTCTTACCATCTGAGTGATGACACTGATGATGACATACAGTGGGAAGTGTCACAGTGTGAGATGACAGCTGCCTCCAGCTCTCCCACGAGACTGGTAAGATTGTGGTGAGCTGTTACACAAGTGACCATCAGCAAAGCAGAGGAAGGAAGGACTTTTGTGCATATGGTGGACTATACCTGTCAACAACAGACTCATTCTCGACCGTGTTTGGTCATAACACCCTAGAACTTTTATACCTTTACTACTGCCTTTGCTAGATGCGGATACGGCGGCAACCATGAAACACTTATTGAATGAAAATACGTCATCTTTGTTGGTCATTGGCAAGCTATGACAAAAATTGACAGGATGCACCGTTGGATGGGAAGTGCCATTGTCTTTGCATGACTGAACAAAAATAAAAGGCTTGTAAACTTCCTCCTAATTTTGTAATCTGTAAATACTTACATCATAGTGGATATGAATTATTCACAGGTTTCACATTAGTTAGTACAGAAAGTCGTGGGTCTGAAGTGTTTTTAGCATCTCTAGCATCATGACTCTAAAGATCATGCCTTAATTTTTCATCTTTCTCCACCATCAAATGATCAAATTTTACAAGTTTGTGACATACAACCAAGTAGCCTACCTGCAAAACTAACAACATTCCCATCAGCCTTAACTGTACTTTTTGTTTAGTGCTGATTAGAAAATGCTAAACTAAGACGGTGAACATGGCAAACATACCTGCTAAACATCAGCGAGATAGCATTGTCAGTGTGATGCTAAAGTTAGCATTTAGCTATAAGTACAGCCTCACAGAGCTGCTAGTGTGGCTGCAGTTAAATTACTCAATTGTCTACTTTCAGCTGAATGTCTGAACACCGTAAAGGTCACATCCCACCACACCTGATAAGCAAAGTGTTTCCCAGTGTGTGTGTGGGCTATGCCATTCCTGGAAATACTAGACAAATTAGTTCAGAAGGAAATGAATTAGAGAAATGTTTTTGCATAAGTTTGCTGTCTTTTGAGAGGATGCACTGCAGGGAGGGCAGCGATGCTGCCACAGCCTTCAGACTGGATGAGTTGAAGTGAAAAGAGCTGACAGTTGTGAGGCAGACGGGTGCTGCTGATGAGTGCAGTTAAGTGCTAGAATTTCTCCAAAGGGATTTACTGAACATAATATATCTGTAGCATGTTCAGTAGGTATGTGTGTAAAAGGAGCAGGACAAGATTGAGTGTAGTCAGCTCTGAGGAACAGACATTCCTGCTATTGAGTGGGTGAAAAATGTGTTTATTCAGTGCAGCCTGACGGAGGGAACTCCATGTTGACCTCTTGTAGCCTACATTCCAGGAGGGTATAAGTTTGACAGAGGTTGACATTGGACCACTTCAAAACATGTGGGAATCTACAGTATCCTTAACACTTTATAGGCATAAATGTTGAGATATTCCATAATATAAGACAAATTGCTTGTGTTTGAGTTCTCAAGCATTTGTCACACTAGATAATTAGAATATAACTAGAAATGATATTTCCTGCAACGGTGAGTCATATTTTAGAAGGTCGAGTTGCTTTCTCCTTCACATTCGATGTACATATGGTAGGGGGGATAAGGGACAGGGCTTGGTCAATTATGAATCTGGCTGTCTTTGTCAGGCCGCCCCAGAGGTTGTTAGGTTGAGAAATGTGTTTAAATATTGGGTCGGCCTGGCGCCACTTGTCCGAACATTCCTCCAACCTTAGCTGTGGATAATGACCTTCAGCTGTTGGAAGTGGAAACTCTGTGGGGAGATGGTACTTTCAGCCCCACTGACCAGCTTAGAGCTAAGACAGCCGGCACGCCCGGCCCGTTGTGGAATACCACTCCCAGCATCACTGCTCTCTCCGCTGTCACGCTCCACTTCCTGACAACACTAGTGTAAGTAAAGCCCTTGCATTGACATTTGTGTTGTTCACTTTCTTGTATTTGAAATACAACAATCTCAACGAGGGGCATGCTCCTGCCATGTGATAGTCCCCCACCCCCCAGGGTACTTTATGTTTGTTTTTGCATGTGGGTTACCCTCCTCTTCAGTTCACACATTATCATAGTCATAGCAGGGTCAGCCTTTCACGGACGTCTCAGGGGTGGAAATGTCCTGTGAATAGAACAGATAGAGGGAGCATTTGAGATTCCACGCTTCTGCTCTGCTTCAGCACCCCACCCACCCTGTTTTTATTCTTCCGATGCGGCATGTGTGCGTGACTCTTTGAAGACCATTGTTACGACGTATACCCCCCACCCCTCCCCCCTCTTCTGCATTCTCTCTGTTGGGACGTGTTCACCCTGAAATCTAATCTTATTGGTGTTTTTGATGCCCTTATATGAAGTATTTGAGCTTAATAATAACTTCCTGGCGCTTTGCTCTGAGGCATAACATCAGTTGTTCAAAAACATTCCTTTTTAGCGGACACACCTGTACAATCTAATGTGATCCAATATATGTGCCCTGCAGCTAAGTGTATGTTTGTGAAGCTTATAATCTAGTTTTTCTTTTCAGAGTGTGTCAAGGAAATGTTGATTTAAATATCCGAGGCCATGCTTTGCAGTGTTTCTGTACTTGACAGCATAATATTGGAAGATATGCCAAATGTTTTGTCCCTCCAGTGTAATAGTCATTGAAGATCTGGGCTTGCATGGTGAAAGTACACCTCAGTAACTGTTGTTTTATTAAATAAATTATTAAGTTTTAAAAAATTGTCTAAATGTCTTCAGTGGAGCTGTTCTAAGATGTGATTGTAGAACGGTGTAAACAGGACAGGGCGTGCCTCATAAAGCGCACACTGCGATACTGTAATGTGGTTAAAGTAATGTTAAAGTCAGTAGGGTTGCTTTAAACCACAAAGATGATGACTTTAGTATTTAATCAATTTATTAGTTCTGTGATGAGCTGTAGCAGTGGTGAACTATCTCTGGGTAAGCCCTCTTTGAAAGTACAGGTGTGAAACTGCTGTGTGAAATGAGAATGGCAGGAGCACAGTGTGTATCTGAGATCGAGCCTGTTGGCCGGGCTATTCTTAGCCCACTAGACACCATGATAATAGTGGATACAGGCTGAGCAACCACTCACAGCCACCCTGAAATCTCTGTGTGAACAGTTGTGTCCAAAACATATGGAATCCCTGCCAGTTATTATCTGTGTGTGTGTGTGTGTGAGTGTGAGTGTTTATCCACAATGTCTAAAAATACAACATGTCTATGTTGCGTTGAAAAATCTTGTGTATAAAGGAACTTCTCGGTTCCACTGGCTTTAATATGTTTCATCCAGTCATCCCAGTCTCTTCTTTTTATGCATACTTCTGTCTTCCTCTTCTGTCTTGTCAAACGTTCATCTTCCCCACTCAGAAACTCTTTGCCAGCTTTGCCACCACACTCACCCTCATGTCTTACAGGATCTGTGACTGAGAGGCTTGTGTTCAGACTCTGAATTTACAGAGTAGGCAGGTCAGCCCACATCAGCAAGAAAGCGTGTAAAGCAGCAGGAGTGGCAGCAGGCTTAGTCACGTCTGAGATTACAAGTGCTGGTCTGATAATAAAGCCATGGAGACTCACCACATATATTTAACTGGGCGACAGTGCTGGAGAATGTTTTTTCACTTCTCATTCAGTCTGTCAGTGGGTCAGTTATGACTGAAATTACTTTGTAGTTATGTTAGGGGAGAGTGACAATAAATAAAAAAAGTATACTGGTGGAATCAACTCTATCCTTTCAGCTGAAATGCCCATATTGGGTTAGTATTGCTCAGAATTTAAACTCATTAACTCAATGTCATAACCACTTGTGCACAGTCTCTAGCCTGCAATACAGGAGTGTAGGGAAAAATGAGACAATAACCCACTGAGAGATGGTCTCTAAGCCCACACCTCTGTTGTGAAATACTCCGAGTTTTTGGGATTGTTTTCAGTCGACTGATCTCTCGAGGATGGCTAGAAATTTGGCAGGAAGTTGCTGGAGGTGGAGGACAGCAGCTCTGTCCACACTGCCGGCCTGTCTGATTGTTCTCTGTCTGGCTAGGAAACAGGAAGTGATGAACTATACCTAAAGCAGCTGGTTTTGACACTCGACTTCCTCCGTGACGCCTGTCTTTACCCATAGTTATATCCTGTTGTTAATTGATAAGGATTTTGTTGAAAAAATTACGACACATGAGAGAGACGTCAAAACGCAACATAATGCTAAAATCTGTCATGATAAGGTGGCAGATTTTGATAATTTGTCACACTAAAAAGACACTAATTAGGTAATTAACATTAAGTAACTTCAGCATCTTTTCTTCTTTTTTTGTGTTTGCAGTGGGCAGTTTGCAATTGTCAAACGCTGTAAAGAAAAGAGTACAGGCACTGAGTATGCAGCCAAGTTCATCAAGAAGCGCCAGAGTCGGGCCAGCAGACGTGGGGTCAGAAGAGAGGAGATCGAGAGGGAAGTGAACATCCTGCAGCAGCTCCAGCACCCCAACATTGTAGCACTACATGATGTGTACGAGAACCGCACAGACGTGGTGCTCATCCTCGAACTGTGAGTCACTTTAATGTAACAATATCCGCACATTTGAAAGAGTTTATTCATGCTTGCCAAATTACACCAGTGTTACACCTTAAAACATCTCTATCTCTATCTATCTATTTTTCGCATTTCTAACGAGGCTACTAAACATAGTGCGTAGCATTTTGTTTGAACAAAAAGCCGTAATGTCAGTGCTGTCCTTTAAATGTTTCAGATCAGTGCTGGTAACGTTGTGTCCATGTTCTGATGTGTGAGTTTATTGCTGTGTACATAGATTGTTTGTTGAACCTGTTTGCTGAAAACCTTTTGCCCGGATCACGTGTGCCAGAAAGAACCCGAATAAGGCTTGTGTTGAAAAGGGGCCTCCTCGGAGGGCCCCTTCTGAGCCCAGCGAGTGCCTGGGAACATGGAAGGCACAATTAGGACTAAATAAAAGCTCAGTCCTATCAAAGCGGGGGTGAACAGTTCCTGTTCGATGCAAGATGACACAGTGTGCGCCATTCAGTCTGTTATGTTTTCTTTACATGAATCCAAAAGAAGCTGCCAACTGGTCAAAGGACGCTTTATACCACTTTTCAGCAGTTTTTCAAGAATATTATTATGAAAAGGTTGAGAACTACAGTGATTCATAAGTGGGGCAGACTGACTCAAAGCAGACCCAAATTGTTACCAAAAACAAACATATCTAAGGCATCCTGAACCAGTGCATCAAAATCCTGAGAACTCACTTTAGATAACGTTCAAGAGAGCCCAGATTATCTGATCCCACAGGATGAGGCTCTAAGTGTGTGTGTATGTGTGTGTTACAGGGTGTCTGGAGGAGAGCTGTTCGATTTCTTGGCCCAGAAGGAGTCTCTCAGTGAAGAGGAGGCCACTCAGTTTATCAAACAGATCCTTGACGGAGTCCAGTACCTCCACTCCAAGCGGATCACACATTTTGATCTGAAGGTACATGTTCCATCTGTGCATCGTATGTTAATATAGATTTTTCTCACAATGACATTCTTAACCTCCACAGCTACCGAACCGTACGTGTGTGTGTGAGGTCAAGCAGGATTTAACATCAAATCTCTCTCTCTCTCTCTCTCTCTCTCTCTCTCTCTCTCTCTCTCTCGCTCTCTCTCTCTCTCTCTCTCTCTCTCTCTCTCTCTCTCTCTCTCTCTCTATATATATATATATATATATATATATATATATATATAGCAGGTGTCTAATGTAGAGTCTCTGTATTCTGAATCAAACATCCTTCCTGTTTTCTGTGGCTCAGATCCAGACTGTCAGATACAAACACCACAAGGTTATCTCTCCACTTTCAGAGAGCAGTGGCGCCCACGCTGCGTGCAGATAGTCACTGTCCTGTTTTTCTGCAGCTGCACTCTTGACGCTTTTCATTTTGGCAATTAAGGGAAAAGAACACTCAGTGAATGGCTCGATTCAAACCTGCCTGAGGCCTTCAGTTCACAATGACAGATCTGTGCACTCATTAGAGCTTAACATTTTCTGTGAAATCTGAAAGTTAATACTCAGTCGAGGAAAATGCGACTGCCTGTCTGTGCTGACTGGATTTTACAGAGCTCGTGACCTTCACATTGACTTGTAGGAATCCCGAGCAAGTTCACAGTAAACTCTGAACTCCTGTGAGTCTTCAAAACTTAGTTTGACATTGTAGGAAATTTGCTTATGTACTTTCTTGCTGTGAGTTAGATGAGAAGATTAATGCCTCGTAAAGACATGAGTGGTTTCAATTTTCTCATCTAACTCGAAAAAGTGAATGAGCAAAATTTCCTGAGATGCTTTTCTTTTAATATTTCACAATGACAAGTATGACTGTAACCATTGCAATGTTTTTCATTAATGCTTGCACAAAAGGCGGCTTTAACCAGGTAACTTGTTTCACTCAGTGTTGTTTATGTATTGCCCAATAGTGGAATTAGTAGAAAATTACTGACAAAAGTGCCTCTCTGTTTTGTTCCTTTTGCACTTTAGCCTGAAAATATAATGCTGCTGGACAGGAATGTTGCCCTACCACGCATCAAACTCATAGACTTTGGACTGGCACACAAAATTGAAGCTGGGGCGGATTTCAAAAACATTTTTGGAACCCCTGAATTTGTCGGTGAGGGTTTTTATATGATATATCTTTGCAGTGTAGGACATTTTAAGAGGAGGTTTGGTGTTTGGCCTGTTTATGATGCAGGAGTGTGTACTGTCTATTTTCAGCTCCAGAGATAGTCAACTATGAGCCACTGGGACTGGAGGCAGACATGTGGTAAGAGCCTTTAATTACCTCTGCTGCCTTCCATACAACATGCTGCGGTGCATAACTTTGGATTAACCTTGTGCTGTTTTTCACAGGAGCATTGGCGTGATCACATATATCCTGTAAGTAGGGATGGTTTGTGATTATGAGTGTGAATCTTAATGCACATAAAGAGATTATTGATGGACAGTCTGAGTGAGTGTGCTGTTGTTTCAGTTTGAGTGGCGCGTCACCCTTCCTCGGCGACTCGAAGCAGGAAACGCTGGGAAACATCTCGGCGGTGAGCTACGAATTTGACGAAGACCTCTTCAGCAATACAAGTGAGCTGGCCAAGAGCTTCATCAGACAGCTCCTGGAGAAGGACACGAGGTAAAAGGGCTGTCAAACAGCTGAAGGCCAATGGTCAAGTCTGACAATTTTGATACAAAGCCCAGCATCAGAGGTTTCACTGCAATAAAGCCTAAGCGCATTAAATATGCAGACCTGATCCAAATAAGAATGGCCAGCCAGTCCACAGAAATCTAGAGCAAGGATTTAGGCCCATTTGTGTTTTGGTACACAATGTAAAACACTAAATAAACATTATTAATACTAGAAACTTATTACCACAGGCAAAGCTCTGTGTAACACTTGTCTTTCTTTGTACCCTGTGATCTTGTTCTTGTTGCTTAACACGTGTTTCCATTTACCATTTATGCACTTTCAGGAAACCCAATATTCCTGCGACAGTTTATCCCAGTCTGAACGTATTCCCGAGAGATTCACATCCTACAGCATGACCGCTCACCATGCTCTGTGTGTACGATGGAGCAGTTCGGGTGTATTTACTCAGCTGCATTTTCTTTCTCTCATCATTTTAGAAAACGGATGACCATACAAGACGCCCTGGACCATCCCTGGATTAAGGTATGCACTTAATTAAGGTGTGTTATAGCATGTTTTTGTATTCTCCGTAACTCCTGTCAGCACCTCACCTCCTGCTATATGTGAAACAACATTTACCAGTTAATGTCAACGGTAACGTATATAGGTAACAGGTTTGTTTCTTATTAGAGAGGGAAATTCATCTTTACATGGGACAAAAAATATGTGACCTCAGGCTCAAAGAATTCACACCCACTAACTATTTCTATATGCTTTGGCTTGTTGAAAACATACTTTATCACAGTGACTGTATATTGTATCCCTCACTGCACCACACCCGCCCTCTGGAGATATTTTTCTCACCCTTCACCTACCAACACACTTAGCTCCACATAAGTTGTACAGGTGTCTTTTGCAGTCTGAAATAATCGTTTTTGTCTAGAAATTCAAGTGATCAAACTGAAGCAAGAAATTACTAATTGTGTTTTTTTGATGGCATGGAGATTTAACAACATGTGATGTTGAAGAATTCTACTCCAACATTAGCTATGGAGATGCATGTGAATTATGTTTTTGCTGTGGAGTGTTCATCCTGTTTGGATACAAGCATGAAGCCAGAAAACATAACGCACTCAACAGGAATGTCCGTTGTGTGTTTTTTTGGTGCTC
Source organism: Nannoperca obscura (assembly GCA_036024295.1). Classification (NCBI taxonomy): domain Eukaryota; kingdom Metazoa; phylum Chordata; class Actinopteri; order Centrarchiformes; family Percichthyidae; genus Nannoperca; species Nannoperca obscura. The sequence goes on from JAVQJL010040427.1 coordinate 19,413, forward strand.
TTACCTGCCATGGCTTTCGCTGTAGGGTCACACACTAATCCTACAGAGCCACGTCTGCTGGAATATTCACCGCCGTGTGTTTTCATGAGACAGCCTCTCACTCAGTGTTCCCCCTCCATCCTTCTATCTGAAGTCCCGCGACCACATGGAAGAGGATAGCGCTGCCCTTGATGCTGAGCAGAAAGCGGAGCAGCTGAAGACGAAGCGTCTAAAGGAGTACACCATTCAGTCTCACTCCAGCGTGCCCCAGAACAACACATATGCCAACTTTGAGCGTTTTGCCCGTGTGGTGGAGGACGTCAGTTTAATGGAGACCGGGCTGTCAGAGGTGGCTGGAGCCCACCAGGCTCTGCAGGGTGACATAGAAGCACTGCTCTCCATCTACAATGACAAGGAGGCCTGGTACAAGGACGAGAGCGAGACTGCGAGGAAGCAGCTATCCCAGGTCCACTACGAGTTCCGTAAAGTGGAGGCCACGAGGAGGCTGCTGCAGGAGGACGTGAAGGCTATAGACGCCAGTCTGGAGAGCATCAGTGGGAAGTACAGCCAGAGGCAGAGTCAGCTGGACACGCTGAGGCAGGAGCTGAACTCTGAGCTGCAGTGGCTGCAGGAGGTGATGAGCTCTCTGCATCCGGAAGGAGCCAACGGCAGCAGCCTCAATACGGACGTGAAGCAGGCGCTGACGGAGCTGCTGCATCAGTCCTGCATGAGGGAACTGTGCCCCGAGGCCACACAGCCAATCACAGAGTCTGGCTAACCTGCACAAATGAAGACACACTTCCATTGACCTTAAAACGTGTTCGAAAATGAGCCTGTTTTAATTCAACACGTTGATTTTTTGCAGCAGCACAAACCGTTGAATGTATAGCTGTGTAGTCTTTACCTTGTCTTTATTTCAATTTTTATTTTTTTGTGTGAACTGTTACTTTTCTGTACGATTCCTTTCAGTTAAAGTAATAGTAGGAATAGGAATTGGGATAATGTGCTTATTTGCATTCTTTCTATATATACTTTCTATATTCTTTCTAATATATGTCATATTTAAGTGACAGATATAAGAGTGATGTCAATCTTCTCATCTAACTCTTGGCAAGAAAGAAACGCACATTTCCCAAAATGTCAAACTATTCCTTTAAGTAGCATAATTATTGGTACAATAGTAGGAATTATTCTAAAATTGGTGATATTAACAGATGATTAAATGAGATGTATTTATGCACTGCTATTGTTTGATTAAGCAGGTTTGTTACTTTGACAAGAAATAACAATGAAGATAAATAGTGATTGTGAATGTTTTTACCGTGTTATGGCCAGAAAACAACACAGAATCAAGAGCAATTCTTTTTAATGGAATGTATTAGAAGTTCACATTTTTTGATTTATTCATTTTTTCATTCCATTGTACTTTTTGTTTAAACGGTATATTGGCTTTTTGCTTCTTCTTTTTTTTTTTTATACAATTGTTATACATTTGTATTTTCTTTTTGTGTCTATTTTTTTAATAGATTTTAAAATGCACTTTTACTAAAGGTTGAATTTATTTATTTATTTTAAAACCCTTTTTTTATTGCTTTCTTGGAGATGTTTTATGTGCCGACAGGAAAAACAACATCTATGATAAGATCACATGTTTAAAGATGTGTCACCTCATCAGTGGCTTTAGCTTCTCAACAGATACACACCTCATGCATTTGATGTGCACACTGACATTTTTCACTGTTATTTAAACACTGAAATAAAGGTTCATCATTTATTTTTTTTGTGATCTGAGATTTCAGTATATTGTTTTTTATATATTTATAATAATTTAAACTTTAGTGTCAAAATTATACCAGTACCGTAGCATAATGTGTTTTTTTTACTTGCTTGAACATATGAAATTAACATGAAAGATACTTTCTCTGTTATTTCATCCTTCATTGTGTCTCTGCAGCCTTTGAATCCCAGACAGGCCATGGTGAAGAGGCTGTCAGTGGTCAACTTGGAGAACTTTAGGAGACAGTACGCTAGACGCAGGTGGAAGGTAAAGTTGGATAATTTCCTTACAGCAACCAGAGTTCTATAAAATAACTGTTGCTCTTGATTGATTTTGGAACACTTGATTTTGTATTTATCTGTTCATCAGATGTCATTCAGAATTGTGGCTCTGTGCAACCACCTAACACGGATCATGAAGAAGGGCCAGAAGCTGCCTGAGCTTGACGGGGTAAGAACTCACTGTTGTAAAGCTAACATCAATGGTTCAGTCTGGACTCAAATTAATGTGTGTAACAGCTGGACATTTTGGGAATTTTGCCTATTAGTTAGTTAAGAAGATGTCAGTACGGTAAATACAGCCTGCTGCCAGTTACCTTGGCTTAGCATAGCATAAAGACTGGAAACGGAAGAAACAGCTAGCCTGGCTATGTCAAAAGGTATGACAAACTCTGCCTACTAGCACCTCTAAGGCTCGCTAATTAACACATTATATCTCCTTTGTTTAATCCTTACGAAAACTGAGGTGTAAAAATGTTGTGGTTTTATGAGGGATTATGTGCTGGACGATTTCCGGGAGCAGTGACTTCCTGGAATCTTGTTGTCACCATGAGGTTGCTAAGCAACCAATAGAGACTTCATGAGGATATCACTTCTCCTGGCAAAGAATAAGTCCAGTGCATGACCCCTCATAAAACTGTATATTTTCATTTTTTAGGTTTTTGTATGAATTAAACAAACAAGAGGAGTCAATTTGTGAGCTTTGGAGGTGCAAGCTAGCTGTTTCCCTCTATTTCCTTTTGTACTAAGCTAAACTAACTGGCGGCTGGTTGTAGCTTCAAATTTACCATACTGTACATATGCGAGTATTGTATTTTCCAAAATGTCCCACTATTTCTTCATGACTAACTGTAATAGTGCCAGAAGATGTGTTCTGCAGTAATGGTTTGCGGTAATATTGCAGTAGCTACTAGATTAACTGTTCTGGACTCTCTGGAATGACTCTCTCATTCTCTAAAAAAATGATAATGTTCCTGATATTTTGTGGGCCCCTAGAACTGTCATCCCCTGCCACCACGCAAACAATTTCACAGCTGTTTCTTAACTCAAACATTTTAAATGTTTCAGAGGGATTGTGAAAGTGACCAAGAAGAAGAAATCCTAAAGAGCAGACCAAGGACCAGAAAGAGAAGCAGCACTTCCTGAGAGCAACAACCACCGTTGTCGGGTGTGAATGATGTTCCGGTTGCAAAACCCACACCTACCAGCTGTTACTTTTCACAAAGTATCAGCTACAGCATGCGTTTGTTACTCTTATAAATGCAACATTGCCCAAGGTTAATGTGTTTGTCTTGGTGACCCACAAAACCTCTTCTGCTGTATGTTAGATAGCGTTCTGCCATTTCTAAATTTAAGCTACAGTATCATTCATTTTGTATCCCATTTCCAAATTCTTGTGATTTGTGATATGAGATTTCAGTATATTTCCGATTGTACCTCAGATTATAGTGTCAAAATTGGACCAGTACCTTATCATAATGTTTTTTTTTTTACTTGCTTGAACATTTGAAATAAGACTATAGATTATTGTTAACAGGAACTGTGATACACACACACACACACACACACACACACACACACACAAACACACAAGAATGTAGGCAGCTTCCTCTAATAATTGCAGTCTTAAAAGTCCCTCAGCTGCTGTTTAGCAAGTGTTGACAGAGTGTTCGGTTCTTTTCTTTTTCTTTTTTCTATTGTGCTGGCTGAATGTGAAGATTTACAGGAGTTTTATTGTCCAAAGCATTGACAGATAAAAGGGTTTAGCACTGCACGGTGACAAGATGCAGCAGATCTTCATAAAGAAATGTTTACATGTTGTTCAACATGCATACAACACGGTTTACCGTTAACCTCTTCATTTGCCTCATCACAATATCTTACCTGAAGCCTGTACACCATACAGAGGTGCCGTTTACTGTACTTAAAATAGGATATTTTGAATTACTGTAAATTACTCATGTCCATTGTGACTATAATTGCATTTCATCATATGCATGCATAAAGACAGTTTATAAATACTTTATATATAAACATAAAATAAATTTTACAAATGATGTTAGCAATTGTTAGAACCTATTATATCTTTATGTATTTATGGTGTAAATATATATACATTTCTGCCAAATGTCTTAATTTCAGTTTTACTTCTTAGCTCATAAAAAAGAGCGTTCACTGTTTTAAATGCATGTTTTTTCCCTGTTCACTTCTATGTATTGTACATTTTAATAATGTTGTGCAATAAATTAATGAGCATGATTGTTTTTCTTTGTGCATTCCTATAAAGTCAAAAATCAATGACTCCGTCACATTATGTTATAAAATATTCTCTTCAGTGCAAAGGTGTGATTATGACCATATGTTGATCTAGCAGTTTGAACTGTATCAGCATCCAGATGACCTCAAAGACATCCTTTAGCACATTTAAAATGCTAAGTGAGGTCTGTACAACTGGCGTTTTACAATGTGATGCCCCGAGCCAAAACAAGCATGTCAAACCAATATAAGGCCATAAAAGCCCTTGACAATAAGTACATTATTAATTCTCTGAACATCAACGAGCACTAATTGTGATAGTGATTTTTCATCCAGCCACTGGTCAATTATTTGGTCTCACAACAGCAATGTTGTTTGAGCCTAGTTGGGCTGAAAGAGATTGGAGGGATAATTTGATCTGAACTAAATACATTTTTGGCAGTAACACAATGTAGGCCAGTTCCACACAGATGGTAAGAAAGGCGTCATAATCAGCAAGCAGGACAGTCAGAAATCTCTAAGCCTGTTTGTGCTTCAGTACGCTGTTACCAAATGAATATATTTTTTCTGATGCCCCCAGTTTGTAACACAGACTTTCTGTTAAAAATCTCCAAGCTCTAGCGGACAACCCTGTTGACAGCATCAGGTTGTTGGTTTTTTTTACTTTATTGACAAAACTGAATGTACAACAAAGACACAGAAAACAGGATATTAGTAGTAGTGCAATGACACCACTCCTCCAGAGTGTTTTCACAGGCTGAGTAGTATTCCTCCTCATGATGAGTAAATTGACCTTTGTGTGTAAAACACAGTGCCCCTTTAAGTCTTAACAAGAAACAACGTGGGGAGGAAAACCGCACAAAGTTTTACCCTCAGTGTGGTCAGTTTACCTCGATCTACATTAAAAACTGCATTTTTATGATTTCATCTTTAGACTGATACACAGTACTAATCTAGATTGGGATATTTGTTAAGCTACTGCTCTACTTTTATACATAAATAAACTTGGCATGTACTAATATCTTTCATGAAATACTCATCTTACAATAATGTGAAAGTATTAAAAGCCTTTTGAAGTTATGTTTTGTTTACCTCTGCCTGTATTACCCAAGTAAAAAAGTGTTAAACCTGCTCCGGATCAGCAAATAGCTTTACATATAGCAGCCAGGGTGAAACAGACAACATCACTCTGTTGAGATACATCTCAAGTCCTTATTAGAGCACACACATACAGTGACTCTCCAGTGCTCCAGCAGTTTCTAGCTAATGAAAACCTGTGACTTACTGGCATAACATGAGATAAGAGACAACATTTGGAGCGAGCTCGGGTTGCTCGTCTGTATCCAGCCTGATGGAGACCACTTCCAGGCTGGTGACTGTAAATATTTCAGCCATGCCTCACTAAATTATGTGAGCTGAGTCCTTTGTAGCTTTTTCATTTCTAGAGAGTGAAATGACACGCCTTCCAGTCAGCCGTTACAGTTACGTCTGAAGCATCTCATGTAACAGTTACAGCCGGGATGTTGGGATCAATTCTGTGGTCGACCAGAGACAGGGTTATGGGATCATGGGGATTCCAGCAGATTTACAGTGGGATGATGTGATGGATGGGCCATTCACACAGACAAATGAGGAATCTCTGCTCTATGTGTGTAACACAAAACCATGTCCTTCATCGAAAGAGATACAGACGTCTTTGAAGCAGTTCATGACTCAGTGATGTGTCAGGAGGCCAAACGGCTATATGTAATGTGGTTTACATGAAGCAGGCATAATCCAATGACTCTCCTCTGTAAGAATGTTGCCTGCATGTAAATCTGAAGCGTGAGGCATACTCATAATCCATATTATGATCTTTTTTTAAACTTCACTGTTTGAAGTGTTTGGGCCTCTGCTGAAAGTGTAATATGTATGTCCCCCCCTGTTGAGACGTTGAGATCATTGCACTGGCAAACCTAATTGTGGAAGAATTAAACTTTGTTCAGAGAAGTAGCTTTCCAGTGACATTTCTTTTGCCATGGTGCCACCTAGTGGTCATAACAAAGACATCTCTGGAATAATATCAGCAGTAGATGTAAAATAAAATTAATTGATTACAAGAAAATAATGTTAACTAGAAAAATTGCATTTCCTGCAGAAAATGCGTGTGAATGCTGGAAGCTGAAAAGGACTTGCTGAACACTGCTGAAATTGTTTTTTAAAAAAGCACAACATTTAGAGGATAAACAGTGGAAAGAAAGTTGAATAGAAGCCTAAATGTCCTTAAAGAGCAAGTTCCAACAGTTTAATTGTTTGTGTGGATTAAAATATGTAGAAGTAAAAGTCAGAAGAAGAAATTACAAAGCATTGCTGGAAGCGTAGAAAACTGTAAG
>JAVQJL010040433.1:0-11223 GCA_036024295.1 Nannoperca obscura
TCGCACTGAAGGCACTGCTGGTTCAAGATGATGAGCAGCCCATAGGTGACCTTCTCCACCTTAACCTTAGAACCACACAACGGGCACTTGCAGCTAAACAACTGGAGGAGGCGTTTTTCATTCACGACGTACCTCCCTTTCATCTTCAGAAGTGCAGCTCTAAAAATGGATTTAAATGAAATATTAAAACACCAACCGCATGTCAAAATTGAGTGCCCTGAGATAACTTTGTTATGATATGGCGCTATATAAATAAAATTGAATTGAATTGAATTGAAAATTAGCCAAAAATGTTGAGCGCAAATTTAAAGAAAACTTACTTTTCTCTGATCAAATCAATATTCACATTTGGTTGCATCTGGCCATATAAAGATATAAATGCATCTGAAGTATCAGTTGAACATGAGACCCCTCTTGGGACTGGACTTCCTTGGGCAACTGCAAATTAAATTAAAAGTATATGTAAGAAAATTCTTTACTTTAGTTCATATTTAATAAACACATAACAATTGACTTTACCCATTGAAGACAGTCTTGATTCTTCAGAATTGGAAGTCGAACCATCACATGTTGTGAGTTGATCACTCTGACATGCAACTTCTGTGATTTCCAAAGGTGCCTACACAAAGTAACAAAAGTAAGTGTTGACCAAAAGCAACATACATTAAACATTGTGTTGGGACAATATTAAAATGTTTCCAGTCGGATGTGTTTTGGCTTATTATGAAAATATACAAACGTTTTGCATGTGCACTGACTGTACAATGTGTATACTTACCAAGTGGATGGTGAATGGCTACATAAGCATGTAAATCATTGTGGTCAGTGGGATATACACAGTATGCTATACTATATAACAATAGGACTACTGTGTGTTGGCACTATAGGGCTAAGTCAATAATAGCATATTACGCACCTGTTAGTATAAGCAACATCTGAGGCAACATACAAGAACACAGGATGTGGATTAGCAATTCTAGTCAGTTTGCTTATGAAAGAATGTGGATCTTAACATCTATCATGTTGAGTACATGTTGTGTAAGTTACATTTATGTTGCTAAGTACACCATTACACCATTCTTCTCAAGTGGTGCAGGGCATCCTACTCTACTTTTACTACCTACTGTATCCCTATGAATGTAGGTATTTATTTATTTATTAATAAATACCTACATTCACTGATTGAAATCTAAATGTGTTGATGTGTTGTTCTGTGGGAAGGGTAATTCCGGGATGTTTAACCCTGGGCCCAATTTTTACATATTGTGGGGTCTAAAGGACTTGGTAGGGAAGGTTTTGGAATCTAACCTGCAACAGAAGTCTCGCGAGAGGTGAGTTGTTGCAGGAAGACGATGGTTTCTCGTTAAGCAATAAGGATCTTACTCTTTAACGAAAAGGATTATGGATAATTTCATGTTAATGTAAAATAATGTTGTCAGACACCTAGAATAACAATCTAAGTCTGTCAGTGTCACTGTTACGGGCGGAGTTGCAAAGGTAGGGCTTAAAAATACCAGAATTACCCTTGAACTCCATCCACTTACTCGGTTTTATACATAATAATATATTAATAAATTGTAGTAATAAAAACAAACAACCCCTAAAGCATTAACTGGTAAAATGTCTAATGTAGGATGCAGCAGTATGTGATACGTTGCGTAGGGCGGAAGGGTAAACAAGTGTTTAATTGTGTTAGAGCCTATGGTTGCTCTGTCAAAGCAGACTCACCACACATTTTGAGCTCTCCAGGTTTGGAACAGCACTGGGTTTTAATGTTCGCTGGACCTTGCCAGTCATGCCTGAATGGCTCGGTGTCGGGTTTTCAAAACAGTCATCTGTAAAGTGTCCGCTACATATTGTAATGTCCGTCCAGGACGATTCTTTAAAACGCTGCTTATTGACTGTGGCCAGAAACTGAACCCACTCCAGCCTCCTCTCTGGATCCTCCGGTAACTTGAACCGTTGCGCAGTGCGACGCCCCGAATAACAACCGGCGACCGAGCACATCCTGGATGTGAGTTCTGTCGGTCGGACCGCGTTTTTAATGTTCATAAATGGTACAACGCTGACGGGTGGAACATTTCTTCCAACCGCAACAAGAGCTCTTAGATAATTTAGCTAGCTGTCGTTGCTATACGGTGAGGGCTGAATGGGCGGTGGTCTACGGACGGGTACGCACGGTTTGTTGTGAGGCGTACACCGGATAATGTGTTAAAGGGGGGTCTCTAAAACAGCTGACACAAGGTGACGGTTGCCTAGTTACAAAAAGAGTCTACGGACAAACGCATTGACACTATAGCTACAAGCTAGCATAACACAAAGGCTTACAACGTGATTTTGAAGACCTGTGTTCAGACATCGCGATAACATTTATTTAGCAATAACACCCTTTTGTGTTTTGGGAAGTGTGTTGGGCCAGATGCAGTGTATTGGCTCACTATTCATAGTCTTTGCTTTATTTATTTTTATAGCTTCTTATGCTAAGCAGTTTTGCGATGCCAGTACGTAGTGACTGACAAATAAACCAGAGTTTAGTCCCATGAAAGTTTCTAAATAAACTACAAAAATAATTGCCAAATGCCGATGCGTACTACAAATGCACCAGCCGGTGGCGCTGTTCAGCACCAAAAGGTTTGTGTCTTGACCTTGACTGTTTGGAGTAGTTAGGTATAGTGATATTGAAAATCACTCCCCAGTTTTCAGAATAGTTGGTAAATCAAACATTTAGGTGGCAGGATTTCATTTGTGCGTGCTTTTGTTAATATAACCCTTTTATATTCCCTTATGTTCCAGACTATGGAGGTTTGGAATCATACACATATACATTATGAAAGGCTTAACCATTACAACTAATACTTTATTTAATCAGGTCAGCTCCGTTGAGATTAAGATCTCATTTATATGATATTATATTAGAATATTAAAACATGATGCAAAACTGAATTTTAAACATGACTTTAATTTAAAAAAAGAAACAGACATAACTCAGTTAACATATTTACATTTAAAGACATAGAGATTTTAAAGCATGCCCCAAGAGTAGCCTACCATACTGTGGATTTGGAAAGTGCACCGTAAGTTAACGTTATAACATAGAACAATTGTTCTATGTTATAACTAAATGTATCATAAAGCATTGTATCAGAATAATGTGAGACTATCACCTAACTACACAAGCAGTTGTAACTTACAGTTTCCTACTATGTTAAAAGTCTCCCGAGTTCACCAGTGATACGTTCCCAAAAGATGACCTCTGAGTGTGTGTGTGTGTGTGTGTGTGTTTATGTGTAGTTTTGTAAAGCAGTTAACAGATCTAATCCCCCAAGTCAAAGAACACATGTTTTCCAGGAGGTGGAGTACATACTATAGCTACAGTGCATGCCTCAAGTTTTGTGTCTCAGAGGATCCGTAAGTGTAAATAATCCTCAGTCACTGAATTCTGTCTTTCAGCTGTTAGAGGTCTTGCGGGGCGATTTGTCAGGAGTCAGAAACATGCCCATTTACTGACTGACACATTGTGCATCTTGTACATGTCCAGTGATTAAGTGTCTTCCATGCAGACACACCTGCTTTGTTTTAGAAACCAGTGGACATCCTGGCCATGTGACAGTCTGCATTACATCTTATAATACTGATCTTTCACTAGAGTCCACAGCCGTGACGTGTGGCTGAAATATGGGCTCAGGGTTATCTCTGTGGCTGTAAACATATGGCCCCCGAACAAACAAGAATGCCATTCACAACTGCAGCTTTTTCAGCAGGCTCGTGTAGAAGGTGGCGACAAGTTACTCTCCCGTGTCTCTCTGGGTATGACACGTGTCATTACCAATGTCCAAAAATATGCTGGGGTTTTATGACGAGAAACAAAAATGATACGGGGCATTGTGGGTTTATGTCTGCTCGATATCTGATAACTTCTTCCATGTATCTGCCCTGATGAGACCAGTCAATCAATCTCTCATCACACTGTCTCCACATCCATTTGTGTCCTTCTGTTTGTTTATTTGTGTGTGTTTACATGCTTGTGATATGTATACAGTAGCTCTTATTTGTGTGTCTTACAGACCTTTAAATGATAGTTTTTCTTTCTTAACGAGTGTTTGTGAACAAGGCTTATATTAACTACCACACCAATGTGAGTTGATTACAGTATGCATTCCAAAAAGCTCCTCTTTACTGTCCCACTTTGATATCATCATTCACCATCAGCATATTTGCTGAATGTGCTGAAACTTCAAAGGCTGATGCTTCGTAGGAATGTGCTGTTAAACTGTAAACATTGGGATGGGTCAATAAACCCAGCAGTGCCCACAAACACACAGTGTGAGAAGATCCTTTCCACGGTTTACACAGCAACAACCCCGTACCTTTCATGGTGATTGCAGTCAGTATGAAGCTCCCATGTGACTGAGCCAGACGGAAAACTGTTCCCAAAAGTGTAGAAAATGTAATTTACTTGGATGTTTGAGCACAATGGAATTTGACCCCTGATTCCTATTTACGTTCTATCTTCCTTCATATCATGTCATATCAATACTTGGAAACAGAGAGAGAGAGAGAGAGAGACGCAGTCGAAACATGTCAGCTGCCTTTCACATTCACAGAGGAATGTTGGCGAGTCCTCACAATGTTGCTAGTCAATGCGCCAGATAAGAGCGCTCAGTTCATAAATAAGATTGATGGCATCGCATACCACCAGTTCCTGCTCTGTTTTCCCATACAAGCTTCTCTGTCAAAAAACATCCGTGCTATCTCGCCAGCTCATATCCTCGCCGCCCAAGTCTAGGCATGCTTAGGTGTTTTAACATATTCCCCAAACCACACTACAGGAGGATACATCCCCGTGCTCAGTTGGCAAAGGTTTCAAAGCTTGCACACAAAATTGACCTTCAGTAGTTTGTTGAGGGTATATGTTAATGGATAACTTTAAAAGACTGTGCATCGGCCCCACAATGCCACTCAATTAAATCAAGAGGGTTCAGAACAAACATTTCAACCCACCACAGGTCTATTTGGGTCGAAACATCACTAACACAAGTGAGCTTTAATTCCAGTGTGCAGGATTCTTTGACAATTCACACAGAGTTCAGAGCACTAAATCAGCAGTCTGGAGCCGGTGAGATTCAGTGTCTTGCTCAAGGACACTTCAGCATAAAGGAAGTTTGGCAAAGTTGTAAAAACACCAGAGAGAATGATGGAAATAAGTCCAGGATTTTATTGTTCCATTGCTGATACGTCTGATATGTTATATTGGTACCACTTTCCAACAAGGTACCCTTCATGAAGGGTTTATAGGTTGTAATTTATTACTAAACCAATGATTAATATGGAATGAACTAATGCTTCATCAGCTTAAGTTGAAATGTTGTGAAAAATCCCACTGGCAAGGCCCTAGTGTTGATGCTTTCTATTTGGTAATAATATAATAATACATGTTGGTAATTAATTGATCAATGCTAATGGATTTCTCATTTGTCAAAAGTCATCAATAAAGGGTTTTTCTATCATAAGTGGTCAGTGGATTTTTCACTAACTGGCAAACCAGAGTTTGTTCTTGTTAATGGCTTTTAACTGATCTACAAAAGCATTGGCAAATTGTTTAACATTAGCTACAAGTTATACCCGTTTTATAAAGGAAAACAACCAAAATAGCCCAAAACATTTGGTGAACAAAGTAAAATAAAACGAGTATCCTTGTGATGTATTTTAATTTTAAAAAAGATATGTGTATATAGTTATACATATTTAACCCAGCTCCTTCAGGTAAAACCTGTACTAATTGTACTAATTGTGTAAAAAGTGTGTGAAATCTTCTCCACCACGCCCATATTTAACACAGGTGAGATGCAGTAGGACGACTGGTGAATCATGATTGGACAGTGATGACACCATAACATTCACTGTCTTTGTGACATTGTCCTACTGCATTGTGAAGGCTCATTGTCAGCGCTGGACAACTGCCCCAAACGGGTACATGTCAATATTTGTGGCTCTGTTGTGTGTGTGTGTGTGTGTGTGTGTGTGTGTGTGAAAGAGAAAGAGAGAAGGATCTATCCTGAAAGAGATACCACATAACTGAGCTCTCCATTCTCTCATCTTCATATCCAATGGCACGTCCTGAAATAGTTCATCAACACCTCTGGCTGCGAGTTAAATCGGAGGCAATAAAAGCATTTAGGAATGCAGCGCATGTTAGCAAAGGTGGATGACGGCGCACAAGAATTTCAAACGGCATTAGCGTCTAATCTGGGAGAAACCTGTCTTTGTCACTTAGGGGTTACGTGTCCCCATGAGAATGTGATCTATGTCAAGCATGCTCTTCATGGCAAGAAGAGAACAAGAGAGCAGGCCACCCGAGAAAGTTGAACTCAAAAGAATGCAGCTCTGGTATTCATTAATGAAGAGCACTCTTCTCTGTGGCGGAGCGAGAGGCCAGGAGCGAGGAGATATGGTGACAATGTGAGAGGGGAAAGGGAGGGAAACAGGAGGATTTTGATTTGATTTTGAGCATATTTGAGATTTATCTTTATATCAGCAGCAGATAGAGTCAAATATGTAAATGAAACAATTCACAAGTCATGGAGCCAGTTAATGTATATTAGAGTAGTTTATTGCTTTATGAAATGTTGCATGAATTCAACTGTAAAACCTTCTTATTTTTTGAAGTTCACAGAAATGTCTGTTTGAAGTCAACACTTGGTTGGTTGTGTACAGCTTGACATGACCGTGATTGTCGGCACATAACTTACATACAACAAACATACTAAAACTCTTTGGCATCCTCCTCAAAGTACTACTATATCTAAAATAACAATACAAACATCTGTATAAAATATATAATAATAATAACAACAATAATTACAATAAACCTGTTTTGTTAGTTCAAAGCTCACAGTAAACAAAAAATAAACCCAACACGGTGTAGTTTTCAACTTTTGTCCCACAGTGGTGACCAAACCAGCGGTCACCACATCAGGAAACACACTCACATACTGTAATCACACACGCAAACATACTTTGAGAAGGAAAGAGCGATGAGAAAAAGCAACAGGTGATGAAATCAACACCACGATGCAACACCCCTCACAAAATTACTAACACCAGGTTTGTGTCAGTTTGGCAAAAAACAAACACAAAAGAACACAATATTGTCTTCTATGTATGATGCACCTTATTGTTCACACGCCTTCAAGCTTCTGCAGAACCAGCTCCATGGGCCGAAGAAACGTGGACAGCGAGAGCATTCACATCAGCAGTGTTTCATGTGTTGTGACCTTAAATTATTAATCAAAGGGGAAGTCTTCCAAACAGATAAGATCCATGTGATGGGAATGAGGTTACTCAGATTGACGCCACATTTTGTTTTGGAAGGAGGAGGGGAATGCAGGTCACATAGATAACCTTTTATTGAATATTTATCTAGAAGAGCACATGGCTTAAGTTAATATTTGGGGAATGTGGAAACCAGATAAGATAAATATGTAGCTTCTTAATTCACTGTACTGGGAAAATAGATAAAGGGGCTATTAAAGGGGGGGAAAGCAGCAATTATATATATATATATATATATTTATATAAATATTTTGGCATACACTTTCTGAGAACATGTTGCCCATTTTACAATCCACAATACTGTCCAAGTACCTCAGAAGATTCATCCTTTCTGTCTCAGCCTGGCAGACTGCCTGCAGCTGTCCAGCTTAGTGAGAGTAAGTGAGTCGGAGCACAGCTCTCTCTAAAATGCTGAAAACAGTCCTTCTTCTTCGTGCGTTGGCGTCTTTCCACGACATTCTTGCATCCAATATTTAATCCATTCTCTATTTAAAGACTTGCACTCTTCACAGATTCTCAGAATTGTTTTTTTTTTAAATCTCATTCAAAATCCACCTCTCAGTTCTTTAAATGAAGATTTCCACAGCCTCTGACTCCAGCTCATCCAGACCACTGAAGGGGTTCGATAGCAACTTCTTAGCCTGGTCTGGAGAAAAACAAACAAGAAGAGAGAGCGAACAAATTATATACATGCTATAAGGCTAAAACAGTGGGAAAATAATCCAGATATAGCTCAACTGCCAATGACTAAAGGTTAACAGAGATTTTCCAGTCAAACACACCACTTGTAAATGTGCTCAGTCAACAGATTCACATTATTTCCTAACCATGCACATTCCACTAAGCCCGCATTATGAACCTGGACAGATGGAATCTGATTGGCCGGTTAAGCAGCAGCATGGTTAATCAATGTGAATATCCATGAAGTCGAGGTCCATGTTTTGTGTAGACAGACGAGTGCACTTATATTCTCTACGTGTGCGCTTTGGCTTCATGCTCTGTGCTGCATGTGTGCAAATCATTTATCAATAAAGTTGTATACTGAAAGCATTACTGGATTATCGGCCCTCGTACAAACAGACGCACTCATGCGTATTTGACAGATCACTCACCACTGTTGAGCTTAGTCGTGCTGGCGGCCTCTTTGGCTTTGGTTCCCTCCACCTGCCGTTGTGGCGTCCCAGGTTCAGACTGAGCAGAGAACTGGCGGTTGGGCAAAGTCTGATCATCTGAAAGACTCTTACCTTGAGGATGACATCACAAAACAAATGTCAGTATATGTCAGCAGTGCTTCATCAACTCTTCATCAATTCCAGAAATCTCATTCTTAGCAGCTCGCACAAGATCAGTAGCATATTTGAATGTAATATACAGTGTGTGTGTATGTGTGTGTTTGAGCATGCAATGTAAGAAGTACAGTAGGCTGTTAAGCTTTAGCACCACCCAAATTAATTATATAAAAAAAGGCAGCATAATGCTCCTTACCTCTACTCTTTGTGGTGCTCTTGTTGGTGCTGATGGAGGGAGTGGAGGAGGCAGGTCGGAGAGGTGCCCCCGCCGTATTCAGGAGGTTTTCGTGGGGACTTTGCTCGTTCTTCCGCCCTTGGTCCTGGTGCAGCCGCTGGTTGAGGACCTTGATCACAGCATCCTTTTCCAAGATCTGAGCATAAAGAGCACGGATCCTGATAGAAAACAGAACCGTGGGAGAAAAAAAAACACGTCAGGGAGCAGATAAGCGGATGAAAAAATGTGTCATGGTTTGTAAAAGGTAATTCTTTGAAAACAAGAGTTTAAATCATAGGTATGCACCTGCTCTCCATCTCTTGATTCCTGAAGTCAGCAACTGGCAGGTCCTCGTTGAAACTGTTGTTAGAGGAGTGGCAGGGCGAGTGGTTAATGATGGTGGTGTCTCTGCAAAGGGAAAAACATTGCACTGGGCTTAACTCAAATCCAAATGAGCTGAGAATATATGTGTACATAGGATGTCCCAGCAGATGTCAAGCACCCAGCGATCTTTACCTCTGTGCAGCGGCAGTGGCAGCCACCTCCATTGCAAACTGCCTCATGGTGCTCTCTTCCAGGTACTTCTGCTCCCAGCGCACCATGTCGGCTTCGAGGGCCAGGATTCGCTCCTCTCGCTCCCGCAGGCGCTCTTGGAGGGAGCTCATGGTCACGCCCGGGGGCTGGGACTGCCTCTGAGGTGGAGGGAGAGAGCATACAATTGGTAAGAAATTGGTAAGAACTACTAAAGTTACTGATACAACACAGAAATTAGAAAATCATATTTTTTAGCATCAGGTTTTTTGGGCTATTTACCTGTTGTGCCCTCAAACTCCTCAGCTCCTGCTCTAGTCGCGTCCTCAGTTTCATCTCCAGGCTCTCCCTCTTCTCACAGGTGGACTGCAGCTGAGCCAGCGCACTTTGCAGCCTCTCCACCTTCTCCACGTAAGCCCTCTTCCTCCTCAGCTCCTCCTCGAGCTGGCGACCTCGTCCGCGAGCTGCCTCCAGGGCCTCCTCGAGTCGCTTGGCCCTGCCGCTCTGCTCCTCCGCTGTGGATCGCAACCGCTGCAGCTCCCTCTCCACGCGCTCCCGCTCAAAGTTCTGCTCCTCATCTGAAGCAAAGGAGAAGTGAAAGTGGCCCGGTTGGTTAATCGCTTGTTTGATGAACGTGGACATGATCATGAAAAGACAGGACACAAGTGCTATGGGTTGAAATATAAAACCATTACAAATCTGCCAGAGGTTCGCGGAAGTAGGCATGCCTCAGCCCCCCCTGAATGCAACCCCAGTAATAAGTACCAGCGTTGCTACATGGTGGCCAGTGTTCTTCATTTAGCGAAGCACTCCTGGAATGCTGAGAGGGGGAAGGGGGAGAAAGCCGCCCTATCCCTTTGACCCACATAGCACAGAGCATTCCTCATCAAGGCCATACAAACACCACTACTCAGCTTGTGTCCAGTTCCTTAAACAGACAACATAAATCACACTAACAACAGGTGGGGGAAACCTCCTTTCTATCACTTCCACTGCTGCTCTGTGATTTAGAGCCCCGTCCGTTTCCCTCTTGCAAAGAGGTGCGTGGATTGAATTCCCTTTTATTAAGCCTTCTTACCGAATAAACTGAGCTTATGCAAGTGAAAATTCCTGCATGCAGGATGCCGTCAGCTACAAAAAGGGCCCCATGCTATGCTACGATCCAATCCAATCAAGCACGCTGATTACTAATGGAGAATGTGAGTCAAACAAAATGACACACTTACTTTGTTCAAGGAGTTTCGCCATGATGTGCTGGTTATGGTCGGCTGCTTCAACTTCTTTTGCAACGTGCGTTCTCGCATTTTCCAAGTTTTCTGTAATGCAACAACGTTTTAAGATTACACTACATTATAAACGGTGTAGGTTCTGGGTCTGATACTACGGTAGTATACTTCGATGTGGTATTATGTGTCTTATGGCAGTTCATACCTCTAAGGTCTCTGTTGAAATCCTGCAGTCTCCTGATCTCAGCTACTAGCCTCTTCCTCAGTGTCTGCTCCAGGTTTTCACGCTTACTGCTGCCCTGCATCAGTGTCTCATAGGCCTCCGAAATACGCTGGATCTCCTGCTCCAACTGAAAAGGTAAGAAAGGGGAGAAAAGGAAGAGGAGATGGGGAGAGGATTGAAGGAGAGGAGGAAAGTAGCACAGAAAAAAATGACATTTTTGGTTAGCCTACTTCACATGCTAGGAAGGAGCTGGCGTGTTGATTCATGTTGTTACAGAACATAGATATACATATACTGTGTGTACCATATACACATGGGTATATATACGACAATGTGTGTGTGTGTATGTGTATGTGTGTGTGTGTGTGTGTGTGTGTGTGTGTGTGTGTGTGTGTGTGTGGTATAAAA
>JAVQJL010040440.1:0-10226 GCA_036024295.1 Nannoperca obscura
CACGGTCTGGGGCACAAAGATGCCATTGTCGCCTAGTGCTTGCTCATGGTGGGAACGTTGGGTCTTTGTGTGTGTGGAAGTTGGTCTCGACCGGCTCCATGTGATTGAGTGCCCTGAGATAACGTTGTTATGATATGGCGCTATATAAATAAAATTGAATTGAATTGAAAGAGAGAGAATGTTAGAAAAAAAGCCAAATATTCAGAGTTCAGTCTTACTAAACTTCTTTTGGTCAGGGTTAGGGTTAGGGTTATTATTGTAACTTTTCTATTTAGTGGTTTTATTTAATTCTTTCTGTGTATATCTATGTTCTTGTTGGCACGCACCCACCAAAACAAATTCCTTGTATGTGTAAACCTATTTGGCAATAAATCTGGCTCTGATTCTGATTAGGATTCTGATAAAGGCAAAGAAAGTAACAGCTTTCAAAAGAAATAGGAGCTGCTGGCCATTGCCTCTGCATGTGCCGCTCCCACCATAGTAAACATTTCAATACAGATATTGATACTGATATCAATACATTTTCATTTTTAAAAGCAGTGAATGTAACATCGTGCAGGGAAGAGAAATGTGTGAATCAATCCAATGTTAGCATCAATACTCAAAGCAAGACTGAATATGTGTTGTATTGGTGTTTTGAGGATATATCATCCCCCATCTGACTAACCCTAACCTTCTAACACTGATTGGTGTTTGTTATTCAGGGAGCTCGGTAAGCTACTCTGGGAGATAAAACCATCCTCAGCCGTCTCTGAGATTCTAACAGATCAAACATTAGATCAGATTAAATTAGAACTCTCTGATTTACAGGACATAACGTACCATAACATTAACATAATCATTGAACATTGTGAAAACCACATTCACTTACCTGTACTGAGATTTGATATTGTACAAACATAACTAAGTGTCACTTCTAATACATATCTATGATCTTAGCGTTAAACTGTTTATATTTTAGTCAATTTTGGATTCGAGCCATACTGATATTTTATCTTTGCACTCCATTTTCCTCTAGATAAATAATGTTCTATTTTAAAACTAAAGTAAATGCAATTTCACATTCTTGGTAGATGACTCTGTAATGTGAATGCTGTATTTGTACCTCGCGATTGTCTCTATAAATAACTTTATGAATGTGGGTATTACAAATCTCTGTGCAGTAATTTGCTGATAAACTTTCAATCTCCTACATGTGTTAATGAAACTGGATCAGATTTCATTAACACTGTTCACTGTTTTTAGTCTGAATGCCCGCTAACACTGAACATACACTTATCTTCTTCCATGCCTACATGCTCAAGGGAGCTCACTCCTACACAGCTGGTCCAAGTCACTCTAGTAGATAGCACCACTTTGTGGCCAGGAGTTGGAACTGAAACCTTTAAATTATAGCCAGAACGGAAGGATGTGATTGAAAGTGGACCTTTCTTACTGTTACAAATCACCATTACAAAAATTCACCCAGCCATTTCCTGTTAAGCCACATTTGTTAAGGTTTAGGCACATGACTACTTTTAACTATTTTAGTGTTAGGGTTATTATTTTTTAGGGTTAATTTTCAATTCAGTTTTATTTATTTAGCGTCATATCACATAGCACTTTTTCATATATATTTACAGAGACCCAATAATTCCCTCTTTAACAACGTATCATGTGACAGTATACCATACTTTGATACAGCCTTAGGAGAAAATGAAGCACCCTGTGGTACTCTGGTGTTGGTGGTTGATGTTGATGGACTGTGTTTGTGTTCATAGCCAGTCAGGGTTTAACCATCTGAAAAGTTTGTTCAGTGTTCAGGTTGCCAAATTCATGCTCCAGTTTGTCCTTACATTTCAGTTGCTCTTTAAGGGCCTAATTTTTTACCGTCCTAAGATCAGCCCAGTCTGTGAGCCTCAAAGCTTTATGCTTTTCTTTCAGGCTCTGTTTAATTTGAGGAGTGATTCAGGGTTTAGAATTGAATTGGTTTCTTGTGGTTCTAGAGTCTCTAAAAGTAGAATGGGAGCCAGAGCTTTCAGCTATCGAGCTCCTCTTATGTGGAACCAGCTTCCAGTTTACGGGAGGCAGACACCCTCCTCACATTCAAGAGTAGGCTGAAGACTTTCCTCTTTGATAAAGCTTATAGTAGGGCTGACTCAGGTGACCCCTGAGTCCCCTCTTAGTTATGCTGCTATAGGCCTAGACTGCCGGGAGACTCGTAGGATGCGCTGAGCTCCTCTCTCTTGCTCTCCCTCTCCATTTGTACTCATATCCCATTAATGCTTGTTACTAATTCACCTTCTTCCCCTAGCTGTGTACTTCTCTCGTCCCCCTCTCTCTCCCCCTCCGGCGCTGTAAAGTCTGGATCTGTGGTTGCATCTGCTGCCCCCGTGTTCCTGCTCAACCGTTGTTGCTATTATTGTTACGACTGTACGACCCCCCCTTTCAACCCAACTGGCCGGTCTGGTTCTACTCGAGGTTTCTAGCTGTTAAAAGGGAGTTTTTCCCTTGCCATTGTCGACTAGTGCTTGCTCATGGTGGGATAGTTGGGTCTTTGTATTTGTGGAAGTTGGTCTCAACTTGCTCCATGCAAAAGAGTGCCCTGAGATAACTTTGTTATGATATGGCGCTATAAAAAAAAATTGAATTGAATTGAATTATTTGTGTGTTTACTGTTGTTGTTTGTCTGTCTGTCTCCAGAGGAGGTATTCTGGACTCTCCGGTCTGTCTAAACGCAGGTGGTCGTTACTTTGTGGACGTCGTCTTTAACAAACAGCATGGATCTAATGGCTCCTCCAACTCACACATACTGATCGACTCGGTGAGAAAGTCTTCATCAGTTCAACTAAAACTCATTCTAAGTGATTGACACTTCACTTAAGCCCTCCCCAAACAGCAATTGCCTAATCATCGAAGGTGTGTCAGTGTTTGTATTTGTCCACATGTTGAAGCACATGGATCAGAGAGATACTTGGAATACAAAGATTGTTGAGTCCATTATCACCTTTCCAAAATCACAAGAACAAAAGAGAAAAGAACACAACAGTGTCTCTCTAAAAAAGTTTGTTTAATATTATGTACTTTATTGTTCACTTGAATCATTTTTTAGATGGGTCTGATTCCCACCATCCAGTCTGTCCAAGATTTCTGCTCTCAGAGTAACCTCGACTCTTTCCGCCGCTTTCGCTGCTTTGGATTGGCTGCCAAGCTCGGCCCACAGGAGTCACTACCGGAAGTCTGTGAGGGACTCATCAAGAGCATGTCGGCACGAATCCTCAATGGAGCCCTTCGTAAGTATTTCAATGTGAATCCACTAC
The DNA here is from genome assembly GCA_036024295.1 of Nannoperca obscura. NCBI lineage: Eukaryota > Metazoa > Chordata > Actinopteri > Centrarchiformes > Percichthyidae > Nannoperca > Nannoperca obscura. The sequence goes on from JAVQJL010040440.1 coordinate 3,300, forward strand.
AAAGCTGATGTAAGTAGTTCAGCACATCAACCTGAATCCACAAGTGGCCTTTAGTCATTATTTCCACACACTGAGAAAGGCTGTGTGGAAGTGGCTGAACTGAACACAAAACTCCATACTAGCATTTTTTGAATGAACCTGAACTTTAACTTGTGTTCATCTCAGATTTTTACCTATTGTTAGTTTGCAGGTGTAACGTTGTCGGCTCTCTCGGGCCGGCTTGCAGTAAACTGGGAGGGGTCTGTGAATGTAAACCCAATGTGATTGGCCGTTGCTGTGATACCTGTGCACCACTCACATTTGGCTTCGGACCAGATGGCTGCAAATGTAAGGATGTCTTATCTCCTAACCAAAATGAAAATAATCCAAAAACACGTCTAAAGCACATAATCCTACAAAAGGAAATATTTTTGTAATTTATATAATGTTTAAAACAAATTAGTGAAAACCAGTCCGCGATGATTGTTCCCCCACTGTTTTATTTTGTAGCGTGTGAGTGTGATCCTCGTGGTTCAATGTCGGAGCTGTGTGATCAGGTCAGAGGTCAATGTGTGTGTCGGTCTGAGATAACGGGTCGACGCTGTGACCACTGTCAGATGGGATTTTGGAGTTTCCCATTCTGTCGACCCTGTGAATGTAACGGGCTGTCGGAGGTGTGTGATGAAGAGACCGGAGACTGTCTGAACTGTAGGGAGCACGCTACCGGACCAAACTGTGCCAGGTTTTATAATCAGACATATAATCTATAATTACATATATATATATATAATGTCTAAAAATATATTACAGGCCACACTGTGACAGGTTTTATATATTTAAATATATAACCCTTGTTACAACAGGTAAGTATTGGCACCAAATGTAACTAACTTCCTGAAGATAGACCCGTGTTATTTTGTTATTTCTCATGTTTATGAATCTTGTCAAAATGGATCATCTTGCTTTTTTATGTTGTAAAATCAGTACATACAGTGCTGTAGATGTTCTGGTTCTGATTACACACTCGTGTTGCTGATGCAGGTGTATGGAGGGTTACTATGGTAACCCTGTCTCTAGACAGCCCTGTCAGCCCTGCCTGTGTCCAGACGTTCAGAGCAATGGGCGATTCTTCGCCACTTCCTGCCAACACGACTCACAATCCCTCAGTATGACCTGTAACTGCAGGGAGGGGCACACAGGTAGGACTTAATCTCTGTGTCTATACATACACAGCTGAGTCTCTGTCCAGGATTCAAGTTCTTGTAGGCAACCAAACAGAGCATTGATATTTGACAGTGTTGAGATGTAAAGACCAATATGCAATATGGGCAAACACTTTCTCATTGCATTTGACCTCAGAGAGTCAGACAGGTGTCAGATATCAATGATACTATGAGTCAGTGTTCAGGTGTGTCAGAGGGGTAGACACCAAGGAGAGAGAAAGGTATTGTTTTGTTTATGTACATAAAGTTTTGGTAAACTTTCATTAAACATGTGAACACAGTGAATATGTCCCAACAATAATTAAAAGGGACTCTCTCAGGTCTACGCTGCGACAGATGCAGCCCTGGTTTCTATGGTAACCTGGCATTGCCAGGTGCCAGCTGTGAGGAGTGTCCCTGCAACAACAACATCGACCTGTACGACCGCAACGCCTGCGACAGCCTGACGGGAGAATGTCTGCACTGCCTCCACAACACGATGGGACAGAGCTGCCAAGATTGCAAACCTGGTTACTATGGCAATGCCCTGAACCAGGACTGCAAAGGTAAAGACATGGGTATAAAATGATGATAATAATTAACCTTTTTTTAGAGCACATTTTATACTAAAAGATGCAATACAATGTCTATTTATCTATTCATTTTCTGCCACTGGGTCTAACCCTGGGTTGCCTCCTAGTTGGACATTTAGTTTGTTTATTTATTGATTTAAGAAGGGACAATGCACATTATTTGACATGGGCACATTAATACATGCAAATGTGCCGGATTTAGCCATACACGCAAATTTTCATCTGCAGTGCCTGGCAGGTTGATGACATATACATTGAAATTAAACATATGAACAAGTACATACATTGGGGGGCGGCAGATCATGAAAGATTTTATAACCTAGTAAAATATCTGCAAATGTAATTATATTTTCTAAGTTTAAGAAATCATATTTAACTTAAACTTTACAATAATGATATGAATTTGAATTTTTAATCCAATGTCCAAATTCAAAGCCTGCTTATAGAGTGTTTTGACTAATTGTAGCATGGTCCTACCATTCTGTGTCCAGCTGATAAGACAATAGTTCGGGTAGGAGAGAACCATTTGTGAGGTGTTTTGGTCTATGCGAACAGGGTTAGGTATGATTTTATCAAAATTTTACTTTGATGAATTGGTGATTAGAACCTCATGAATCATGTATCAAAGGTTTTCTTTAGATCAAGGTAGACTGACCCATGCATACCTCCCTTGTCCAATTTAGCCTTAATATTTTCCAGAGGAAAACAATTAGAATTAAAGTGGAATTCTGTTTTTGAAACCCAAATTGCATAGGATGCAGAGAGAAGGAAGAAGCATTTAAATGTGATCTATTCAGAGATCCATTTTTCTGCAATTTATAATACTGTTGGAAGGATACTGATGGGGCTGTAGTTACTAATAACAGTGTGTTCTCCTGATTTGTACACTGGTGTAATTATTGCAGTTTTCCAAGCACTTGGGAATACTCCGTCAATTAACATTTTTTGAAATGGGAGGAATAAGTGCATTAGTATTTAAATGAGAGAAAATTCAGAGTCAGAGTTTTTAGAGAATTAATAAAACAAGTGACCTCCACATGGAGGCATCCAGAAGGTATCAGATTCAGTATCAGATGTTGAACCACCTCAACCGACTCCTTTCAACACAAAGGAGCAGTGGATCTCCTCAGAGCTCTTCCTGGATATCTGCACTCCTTACCCTGTCTTTAAGGCTGAGTCCAGACACCCTGCAGAGGAAACTAAATTCAGCTACTTGGATCCGCCATCTCATTCTTTCAGTCATTAACCAGAGACCAGGACCACAGCTGATGACTGGAACAGACTGGTGTATCCAGAGCTTCACCTTGAGGATCATCTCCTTCTGAACCACTACAGTCCAGTATAGAGTCCATTAGTCCCCACTAATGCTGCCCAAATCCACCTGTTGATCTCACCTCCATCTGACCCTCATTGGTGAACAAGACCTTCAGTTGGGGCAGTGACTCACTCCAACCAGAAGAGAACAATCCACTATTTTCCAGCAGAGTACCATGACCTCATCCTGCTGCCTCACAGTATGCTGTAAACTGTTGCAGTGCTCATTGGAGGTCACAGTCTGATGAAGCCAAGCCATGGCGGTGCTCATTTGACAGCTCTGCTCCTATCTTTAACTGAGGGTCCAAGACATAAAACCTCAGACCTGGATATACAACCACAGTCAATCACAGATATTTCTTCTCAGGTGTTCTGAAACCAAGTACAATTATCAGCCACTTTATGCTTCAACATAGTGTTCGTTATTGACAATCTATGGCAAGTACAGACAGGTTCAGATCAGGTAGGCTGTTCTTTCCAATCACCCCCCTCCAGGTTTCTCTATCATTGCCTACGTGAGTGTTGAAGTCTCTCTATTATGTATCTAATATATTTTCCAGAGTGTTCCTGTGACCGCCGGGGGACAGAGGTGATTCAGTGTCCTCTGGGAAGCCCCTGTTTCTGTGATTCTAGGACGGGACAGTGTCCATGCAGGACGGGGGTGGTGGGCGTCCTCTGTGATGAGTGTGAGGACGGATACTGGAACCTGAATGGAGCGTCGGGATGTAAGCCCTGCAGCTGTGATCCTGTTAACTCTTTCTCCAACATATGCAACAAGGCAAGACCACTAGCAGCCACAGACACTGTGCTGTTCAAAGTGAGCACAGGCTCATAATAATTATTCTGTATTTACTTGACACTACAGAATCACAGGAAGCACTGTTAAAGTTTCCATGCTAAGATAAAAGTGAAACATGTTGTAATGTGTAATTTTAAGGAATAAAACAACCGAATTTGATAGTTTATGTATATTGCGCATTTCCGGATCGGATGTCACAAAGTGTTTCACAATAAAAAGACAAGGAAAAGACATAAAATATAACATTTACAATGTAAAAGTAATAATTACTAGATTAATTATTGATGATAAATAATTCATTGAATAAAGTGGTGATGCGTTCAGGTGACGGGACAGTGTCCATGTCGTCTTGAATTTGGAGGAAGACAGTGTGACGAATGTGGAGAAAATCATTTTGGGAATCCAGACCTGCAATGTATCTGTAAGTGAAATCACAAATACACTTCTAACATTGTTTAACTTTCTGTTTGACAGAGCTCCAAGTAGCTTTTATTTAAATTAGTAATTTCTTCATCTTAGCTTGTGACTGTAACTTAGAGGGAACCAAGCGCCCGTCGTGTGACCCAGAAACCGGCGAGTGTATCTGTCGGATCGGCGTCACTGGTATCTTCTGTGACGAGTGCGCCAGCGGCTACAACTCAGTGTTCCCAGCCTGCAAGGAGTGCCACCCCTGCACCGCCCTCTGGGCCGAAAATGTCACTGATGTCCAGCGCGCTGCTCAAAGGATGAGAACCTTCATCCCTCGTCACAGAGACAATCTGCGGCCCAGAGACAATAGCCACCAGCAACGGATGCTGGAAATGCACTCCAAGCTAGACAGCCTCTCCAACCTGACAGGACTCTCCCCGCCAAAAGTGGAGAAAGTGGAGAAACTGTGTGCAATAATTGGGTACGTTTCGCAGTTATTAATTGAAATTCTGTTGTTTTACAGCCTTAGAGCAACATCAGCAAACACAGAGTAACACTGTCAAGAGTTTATTAAAACATAAGTGTCGACATGGTCCATAGTGTTAACTGTTGTTTTGACACTGTAACAGAGTTACTACTGACCCTGTGTATGGGTAAAATTGAATCACTAATCAGTGTTAGCTAGTCTCAACACTAGTGTACAGTGTCAGATAAGGAGTGACATATGGAGATGTGAGATTAAGGTTGTATTCAGGCCAAAATCGTCTTCTAATGTAAAACATTATAACCGAGTGTGTTCTCACATGTCAGAGCCATTTACAAGTACCTGAACGCATCCTCTTTATCTCCTTGTGTATTTAAATTTTAAAATTTTAAAGAAACTACTCCCTGTAATGAATTAGACCCATTTTTTACGCTGAGTATTTACTCAGTTCTTTTTTTTTAAAGATAAAATGATATATATCAAGTGTATGTTGTACATTTTTATTTCAACTATTAACACAGATAGATATCTCTTTGTAAAAAGTTTAATTCTAATAATAAACATTTTTTAAACCATGTCTTCCTCACAGGCAGCTGAAAGACGCCATCGATCCAAATATTATCTTATTTAACCTCTCTCCTCTCCTCAACATTGAAATCAACAACATACATCTGGAGTTTAGGAAGCTGCTGAACAACCTGAACGAGAAACTCATCGAGGATCCAGACAATGAAGATGACTATCTGGGGGGTACAGAAATATTGTTCTATTTAACATACTGAAAAGACAAGAGATCCTTCTCTGAAGGCGCTTCAGAAAGTACTCAGACCCCTTCCCTTTCTGCACACGTCTCCAGATGTAGTTCTTGTGGTTAAAGTCATACAGGGAATCTTTAAGTGTCCTTTGATAAACTCCTACTACTGTGGTCTCCTCCCTGATCAAGGCTGAGTTTTTGAGTCTGGGGGGATGTTCAGCTCCAGAAGAGTCCTGCTGGTTTAGTTTATTTCTGAACTAAGTGTCTCCACTGATCCTTTTGTAGAACTGCTGGATGAGATCCAGAAGCTCCATAAAGCCTTCATGTCGGACGAGAAGAGGGTGAGAAAAGCCAACAACATACTGGAAGACTCCATGGACACCAGACAGGAAGTCAAACACAAACTGAGCATGTGCAGCAGCAGAGGAGACCTGGTTCTAATGAAGAAAAAAGTCAAAGAGCTCAGTGCAGTTAACCTCAACCGAAAGGTGAGTATTAACCTGCAGAGACACACAGCTCACACATCAACCAAATTAAAGGTATGTATGAAGTAGCTCTTAAATTTAAATGAAGAGTTTTCCTCAGCATGCTTTGATGCTGTGTGCAGCAGCATTGGCCAAAGTGGGATATAAATCATAAAGGTCAGATGACTGATAATCATAAAGTGATTAATAAACAATCAAGTGACTGAACCTTTTCATACCTTACCAAGCACATTGTGGTCTAATGCAGATCTGTGGAGGACTAGGTCTGGAGGATTGTTCTAGATGTGGTGGACCTTTGTGTGGTCTGGATCTGGGAAAAAGGAAATGTGGAGGTCCAAACTGTGATGGAGTCATTCCTGTGAGTCGGAAAGCTTCAGAGACAGCAGAGAGTGTGAAGGATCTGCTCATTACACTCCCATCCAGACTACAGGAGTCCAAAAACAAGGCAAGTTTACACTGAGATGACTGGGAGGACTGGTGTCAGTACTGGAACAGACTCAGAGTTCCAGTCCACTTTAAGCTTTTAATTTGAAGAATGTCGTTTGAATCCTAAATCCTTGCCACTGAACAAGACTATTAACTTATTAAGACTTATAAGACTTATTAAAAGGATAACTGGTTCAACAGTAACATCACAAACTAGTTACATTACATTACATTACATTTATGACATTTATCCAAAGCGACTTCCAAAATAAGAGCTTTACATCAAGTGCATAGAACCATGATTGAAAACAACAAGACGTCTCATTGGACTTGTAAGGGCTGGTAATGAATCGCAAGTGCTATAAGCAGGTACATCGCTGCCAATGGCAGAATCAGAAGAGCATTAAATCAAAGAACCAATGATCTTAGTACATTATCAAATACAATACATTCAAACTAGCAATACCATCAGACTAGCAATAT
>JAVQJL010040445.1:0-10891 GCA_036024295.1 Nannoperca obscura
CCTTAAATACAGGGAGTGGTTAATCGGGGAATGCAGTGCAGCTGGCAGGTAATGAGCGCCAGGTGCAGCCGATCAGGGAGGCAATCGGTGCCAGAGACAGGCAGGGAGAGACCATGACAGTAACTAAGGGGGTGTGGCGTAGCTAATTGTCAATTGTCGAAAGAAAAGAGCAGATCACAACAGTGACCATGTTACCAAAAAACGATAACCAAAATAGTAACAGACAAACTGTTTCCCGACTACCACCACCACACCCACATGAAACACACAAACAAAGGCCTCCACAGACCATCGTTCCTTTCTTTACAGCCTTTCTTCCATCTCTCTTAACTCCCTTTCCATACAACACTACTCTCTCCCATCCCTCCATCCCTCCCTCTGTGAAGAGGGCTATCTCTCCCTCCATCTGCGTGTGTGAGGGGTTGTACTGGTGTGTCAGTAATGACAATGTCCCAGTGTTCCTCTCTGCCAATTAGCCCGCCCGTAATTACACAGACACATATGGAGCTGTCAATCACCCGGCTCCTCCACACAGGAACTCACCCACCCAGCAGAGAGAGCGAGAGAGACAGAGAGACAGCGGCAGAGAGAGAGAATCAGAGTTTCCAACAGCTAGCTCTATACCACTCCAAACGAACACATGCTGTGCCAATAAGTAGCACGAAGAGAGTTTCGTTCAGTTACTCTAACTGTGCGGCAATCCCACAGTTCACAGGGAAATGCCATAAAACCGCATTAGAGCGACGCTTCAGCAAACTATTTTTGTTTTGAGTTTAATTTGTGGAGCAGTTACAATTTTCTATTTACTGAGTTAACACAATTTGTACCAATGCATTATCCAGTCTGTCACCAGACCAGTTGTTAATTGAACTGGTGGTGAATTGCATGTATAATAATAAAGAAAAGTGTTTGGAAGATTAATTTAAACAACTGTGTTGTTAGGCATATTAACCATCCATGGCACCCTTAATGGTTAAGGTTGGTGATATTCTATATTCTTCTTACTGTACTGGCTCTGTAGACTGGTATTCCTCTGTGCCATAGAGCTCCATTGTTGTTCTAAAACTATTAAAAAAACATCACAAGAGCCACACTGTTGCATTGACTGACATGGTCCTTCATTACATGGGCACCGCAGTTTATTTTGAGTCAATTCCACATACGCCGTCCTGCTGCTGTAAATACTCTCTAGAGTTGTCACTGCCAGATGCACTATTTACTTCTGTTTGAGGAACTAAAACTACAGCGACCAGCTGTTTTAGGAAATTAGTTTGATTTGTTTGTTTTGCCTCTGAATGCAATAAAAGAAGTGATTTTTTATTTCATTCATTACATTCATTCATTTTAAATAAAGGAGATTTGGAATGTGCTTACTTCAAAGGAAACCATATGGGGGAGGACATGTTAATTTATTTGCTTTCTATGCTTAAATACAAGGCGACCAGAGGCCTCAGTACCCTCTATTGTCAGACACTGTTTGCGTTTACGACAGTTGGTCCTTTCTGCAGAAAGCTTAATAAATACTCAAAAGACTTTGTTGTTTCAGAAGACTTCATTTCAAGATTTCCACCACATGACTTAAACAGTTTACAGTTTTACAAGATCTCTTGGGTGCTAAAGCAATAAAAACGTGTCCTTTGAATCTGAAAGAAATCCTCATAAGGGCATCAATGCAGAAACATCTTTAACAAATGATACTTAAATACTACCCACTCATCCAGTGGCATTAATTAATCCCTGCTTTCGGGCTTGTAAATAAATGCATTCAAGTCCTAGTTAATACAGGCCCTGATTTCCCCTGAGCCACTCTTACACTTTAAACAAATGGAAGTTTCATAATAAAGAAGATAACACGCATGGCACTTGAGTTATTCGTCAAGCTTTCAAGTTCTGTGAGTTGATGTTTGCATCCCCATAATTTCTATCCATTATGGTGCCAGTTATCTGGTAATGACAATAAGTTGACGTACAAGTGAGAAAGCGTGAGTAATAGAAAGAGTATTTGTGAATGCATACAAGTGAAAGACATGTTTGACTTGTTCAGCTAAGATCTGTGGCCCTCAGAAATGATGGTGGATGAACACAGGAAATAATAATGATAATAATCAGAGCAATAAAAATAACAACTTTTATTCAAATTGCACTTTCATAACAAAGAGTTACAAAGTGCTTTACAAGACGAGCAATGATGAATAATGAGGAAAGAACAGGTAGGAGTAGGTCCAGGATGAGGTCCAGGGATGGAGGGGAGTGGGAGGAGCAGAGGGAAGAAATCCAGAAATTTGAGAAGAGAAGGAAGAGGAGGAGGAGGATGTGGGAAGAATAGAAGGGAGGGATGAGGAGGAGAAGGAGTAGGTCCAGAGTCCCGGCAGCAAGTCTTACCTCTGGGACGTCTTCTTGTACTTGCGCCTGACAGAGAAAACAAACATGAGGACAGTGAGGCAACGATTGAAATGTTACTCCTGTAACTCTGTTGAATTCATTTTTACTACTTAACATACATCACATACAGAAATAAAAAGACAATGGGCCTCATTCAAGAACCACAAGTATGAACACATTTGCTCTTGAAATTTTCCTGTCCATCTCTGTCACAACCTTGTGACCACCTCCCATCTAATTCATGGACCGATTAGCTTTTTAAAGACGTTTTTTAGTATCTAACTTCATGTTTAACAATTCAGTCTTCATATCTGTCAGTATAGCGCTGATCGGGTGATGCGCCATTAGCAGCTTGATATTTTCTAATTGCTTTGGTTCCTCTAATACAACTAATGTATTCAATGTTTCTTTGTCTGGTGATTTCCATCAGCAAGACTTGAACCTCATCATTGTTTTGAATCGTGCGATAAGTTCGGTGAATACTCGTACAAGCAAAACTACAAAAATGTTTTTGCATGAGAGCCATTGTGCTTCCAACAACAGACATTATCCCCCAAAAATCTAAATAAGCATCCAGGAGAATGCTACTGGATTAAATATGTGCAATTACTTTATGTAATGTTCTAATTATTATTTTTTTCTGATAATGTCAGTCCCAGCAGTTATATTATTTAGCTTTGTTCATACTGTAAATCTAAAAAGAATGCAAATGCTTACAATCACTTATGCAGATGGGAGATTTAAGAGAGGCGTAATTATATGCAAAAACACACACACACACACACACACACACACACACTCACTCCACTCCACCCCCTGACATCCCACCTACTTTACTACTACACGCAGGTACACACAGACACATACACACACACGCCGGGAACCTACACTGTCACATTAAAAAAACACTATCACTTATCCTAACATTTGGCCTGAAACACTCCCACACCTCAATGAAGCGATCACAGTGCGGCTTTAAAAGCTGAGTTCATACACACACGCACGTACGGCGGCACGCACACACACACTTAAGGCACTCGTAATAGGGAAGTGGAGGAAAGGACGGACTCTCTGCCGCTCGACTACAGACGTGAATTTAAATTCCAGTCAGGCAGAATTCCCAGCACTTAGCTTGATTCGTTTCTCCAACGTTTTCAGTATCAATCTTTCCTCCAGCTCAGCGCAAAACTGCAAGCTAAGGACGTTCATCTCCGTAAAGAAATGTTAAGAGCGCCCCTCATGATTAGAAAGGAAAAAAGATTAGATCAATCATTTGGGGTGAATAAAAATATTGAAATTAAAAAGTGTCACAACCACATGTGGGGAGTTACACAGTAAATGAGAGAGAGAGAGAGAGAAATAGAGATGGGGGAAAGAGTTTTAAGAGGATATGGATAACAAAAGAAATGTGTGTGTCAACAACACAGAGCTTCTTCTAATTAGAAGGTTTTAATGCAATGTCCTCGGCATAATGAGGATGTGGGTTGAAAGGGGTCATGGAAATTCCAAGAATGATTGTAATTATAAAGGTCACAGAGAAGTTAAATTTAACCCTGTTGGAGTGAATTGTTAAGGCATTTTCAAATAGCCGCCTGGATGACTAAAAACTGCTTGTTTATTTTGGATTATATTACACTGCCTCACAAATCAGATAGTGTTATATAGCGGTCATCTGGCCACCTTGATCCTCCTTGGGTCAAATCCTAGCTGCCCTTCCCTTAAGGGAGCTCTCTGTGATGAACTGTTGATCAAGTGATTAAATAATTCATTGATTTCCATTATTCAGAGGTTGAAGGAGAGGTCAGGTCTGTTGCAGTGATTGTATTTATCAGTGGAAATCCATTGGAATCCATTCACCTTTGCAAAAACACAACAGGGCCATTTGTCAGAGGGAAGTGATAAAACACAATGTGTTGTTCATATCTTCATCGGTGGATGTCACCAGGCTTTAGACTGCGACACTGAAGGTTGAGCAGAGGGAAAACTGTCCAAAGCAAATGCTCTCTCTGTCTATCCATGGATGATTGGTGTACTCTGTGGAGTATGCTATGCCAGAGAGCACTGTGATAGCCACCCGGCATACACGCATACACACACACACACACACACAAATCATACAGCTGCCAAACAAATCTCCTAGGATAAGCTTGCAGCACATATAGTAAATGTCACCAAGCCGCCATATACACTCTGAAACACAATCTATATCATCCACACACAACCTTTCCCAATCACACACACACACACACACACACACACACCCATATGCTGCATACTGTCGATCCCTCCCAATGAAACACACAACATACAGTGTGAAGTGTCAACATCTGTGGGGGCTGCCTGTCAGTTGGCGTTCCCCCTCTTCAGACGGAGGCTTTTTGTGAGATTAAAGGCTAATGTGATCTCTGACACGCAACAGGAGCCCTCAGAGCACGCAGCAGACTGCAGAGTAGTCGTGATGAAAAAAAAAAATAAATAGCCCCCAGCCCCCGTTACATTCATCTGACTCACTATCCATCAAATATCCAGAAAGACAGATGTCTGTGATGGGGAATTTACGACGGTGACCAAATGGAAGAGACAATGAAGTCACCCGGGGAAACTAAATGTGGCAGATGCTGATGGTTGGAGGACCCACACATTGGACTTCTGACACAGGAGAGAGAGAAACAATGACTAAATACCATGACATGAAAATAACTAAAAATAAAGCAGAGTGATGATAGAGAAGAGGAGAGGAGAGGAGAAGAGAGGAAGGCTGATAGATGAACTGCAGCCCCATGCACAGCTCCTTCACTCAGTCGGCGTCTGTGGCGTAGGAGGAAACTGCATTTCAGTCAGACCTCCAGCAGTAACATTAAAGATTCTTTTTCCAAACGCAACCCTCCTAGCAACACCGCAGTCTCCTCCCCCTGCTGATTAAGAATGATGAGAACTGAAAATGGAAAAGAGAAAATTCCCACTTCAGCTTGCCTACCCGGTGTGTGGGGGCTCCCTTCTCGGGGCGAAAGTTTAGAGGTGTTGATTGGTTGGTGGTGGACATAAAGTAATATTGTAGTATGGGCGGGGGTGATTAGAAATGTGATGCTCATCGAGGCTTTTGTGTTATTTAAAGAGAAATAGTATGGGTGCATGAGAGGCAAAGGAATATACTTCAACTTCAATAACTGAACTGAAAGAAAATGTACATTCAAGTCCAAATTTATAGTCCTGTTGCATCATAATTCTACATGAATAAAAGGTGTTTACTGCATGTCAGGTGAAATGAAAAAGGGGATCTAGAATGAGGAGACCACCAAAACATTATCATTTCTATGCCTCTTAAAAATATTTTGGTGCACGGGAGTAAAAAAAAAAAATACTTCAATTGGCTTGCAAACATGCAATATGAGTGCAAGCGTGAGCAACCGTCCTTCAGTTAACACTTCAGCTCTGATGTACTTTTCCTTTTCTTCCTTGCTGCAATAAAGTAAACAAACCATTCAAAATAGTTCAAAGAATGTAGCTCAGACCTGTTTGGTTTGAGAAATTCCAATCTTTCTCTCTGTGTGTGTGTGTTTTTCTCACTTTGTAGGTTTACGCTCTGCTTTTATCAATCAGTCTATCCTTGGTCCTTTCTCTCTCACACACATAGACACACATCCACAGTGAAACTTACACATGCGGTGAACAAAGCCAGGATTTCATTATGACACCCAAGCTCTTTCCTGTATCCTTCCTGCGTGTTTATATCAGAATTAAACTGCAAATAAAGCTATTACACATACATGATTGTAGATCATTTTACATGCAAATATTAAAAGCTTAATTCAAACATCAATGTAACTCAGATGCACACACACACACACAGCATTGCTTCACACACACTTGTTGAAAACAGTAAAAGTGGATATACTCACAGTCCCCGGAGCCTGAGCCAGATCTTTTCGATCTGTTCCGGCTGAAGGTACTTCAGGGCCGTGCTTTCAAACTCCTCGATCTCTTTGGTGGGAGACTCCATGTCAGAGGCTCAAAGAGTTCCAAATGTGCCAACAAGAAATCCCAAAAAAAAAAAAAAAAAAGTTTAATCCCTCTTAAGTGTGAGTGGTGAGGAAGACGCAGCGCATAAATTTGGTGGGACCCAGGATGTGACCACGGTTAAGGTTTCCTCTTTCTTCATTCACATTTGCACCCACAGCTGCGACAAACCAGCCATCATTCTTCCTTTTTTCTCTCTTTTCTCCCCTGTTTATGTGAGAGAGTGTGTGTGACTGAAACTCAATAACACTCAGCAGTGCAGTGCTCAAGCGGCTGTGACAGTCGTGAAACAGCCCCACTGTACCTCTTTCCTTTCTCCCTCTCTACTCTCTCTCTCTCTCACACACACACACACACACACTTTCTCTCTCTCTCAAGCGTTCACTTCTCTCCTGTGTGAGCACAGGGGTCCTAGAGCCGTGCCATGCTCTCCCAGCAACGACGGGATGCAGACGGCAGGGCAGCTCAATCCGGGATTAACGCTCACTGCCGAGCTCTCGAACACAAGAGGGAGGGAGGAGAAACACCACCAGTCAAAGAGAGGGAGGAGTCTGGCTGATAATGAGAAACCATGTTTTGTTTCATCCACTGGAAAACCAGAGGGAGTGAAAAAGAGCGGGGATGGAGAGGAACGGGGTGGGTGGGAACCGATGATGAAGGTGTGAGTGCCCTGCATTACTGTAAGAAAACATCTGGTTAAAGGAGATATTTTTTTTACACGGGACCCTTTCCAGCGAGACACTGCAACAATGACACGGCTTTTCCTTCTCGGACTCAAAGACACGTTTACACACGTGTGCTTATTTCATCAGGGATGTAAAGGTAAATGTCATCAAGCAGACTTCAACAGCAGTGTAGATCAACATTCAGAGCGACAACGATAAATCTGTAATGTATTCATCTGGAAATGTAGATAATACTGCTGTACAACATATTAACAACCTGCCAGAGAGGATTAAATAGCATGCAGACAGTGCATTGACACTGATTTGACTGAGATTACTCTGATCCATTGAGCGCATTCAGGGCCGTCCTCCAAAATACAAGCATTGTAACACACATATTATTTCCTCTGTCTCCTTTTCTTGCTCTCTCTGATATACACACAACACTCTACATCATCCAAAAAAAAATCAGTCTTGTCCTCTACATTTTTATAGGTAAAAATGTCCTTTCTGCAGTCTGTACATAGTCTTTACATTTTCTTGTCTATTTTTCATCAGCATTAGTGTGAAGTCCTGTGTTTTATTATTAACTTTACCTGTAAAGCACTTTGAACTGCAATAACCTCTACAAATGTCTTATACAAATACAGTTTGATTGATTTGATTGCCATTATAAACCATTACATTTTTTACTGAGAAGCCAGCTCCCTAATTGGGAGTGATTTCAAATTTTCACTCTGCCCGACAAGAGATATTACATTATATGGTTGTAATGGTGGAAATACTTTCTGTACAAACATCTATAAATTCTTCATCCCTTTCTGCTGCTTTCTCTTCTTCTCCTACTCCAGCTCCTAGCTCACTGAATGTGTAGTAAAAACCAATGAGAACATGCAGCTCGGTCTTCTCATTTTCAAGTCCAACACTTGCAAAGATGACTCAGCCCAGGACCCCCTTTCTCCAAGCCCCCTACCATACTCTTTGGTCTTTCAATTACTTGATGCAGGATGCGGGGCTAATGCTAGGGCGCCACCTCAAAGAGCCTTCTGCTTTCATCTGCTGAGATGGGTCCTCCGTGAGGAGAGAGGTCTGCCTGAGTGCCACGAAGCCTGCTGATGTTCTCTTCAAAGGCACACTTATGTGTGTCTCTTACTCCCTCTGTCTTTGGCTTTCAGTTTCTTTCTCTTTCTGCCTGCCCGTCTTCAATCCACTCTTCAACGGCATGTTTTCCTCCCTTTTTGTGCATGTATGCCCAGGAGATCTCAAGCCAAAGGCAGAGTTGACAGGTCAACTTGAGGGGAAACAACAACAGTAACTTCACATTTCACTGCAAGGTTGAGCAGGGCGAGAAAGGTTCTTTTAAAAACTGCAAGGACTAGGAAGGTCAATGTAAGCTGCATTGCAGCTCAGAACTGAGTGTTTACACAGAGAAGAAAAAATACACAGTGTGGCTGAAAGAGCAGTTAGAAGTTTACAGTTACTTCTTCTTACAGGAGTCTTGATTTGAAGGCTGTGAGAATCAGGTGGAACAAGAGAAGAAGATATGTGCTCTACTCACTAATGGTCTACTTTCCAGTTATCTCCACACCATCGCCACACAAGAACATTGGAATTAGATGATTAAGCAAAACCCCAGATGATTTACATCCAATGCCAAAACCTTTAGAAATCTTGCTTACTTGTATATCTGCACATGGCAACTAAGGTTAGGGTAATATTGTGGTTATGGGTATGTGGTTATAATGGTTAAGGTGTCTGTATGCTTCAACTGACCTGCTTGCCAGATGGTCCGTAACCCCATCAGAATTGGGGACTGATGTTGGACCCGCCTTCTACTGTGGTCATTTGGTACAGCTATAAACCCTTTCGCCTCCAGATTTGGTTGGATGACACTTATTAGTTGGTCATCCAAATACTTATATGGTCGGATGACCACATGAATTACTTGATTTCATGGATACCCACATCTTTAGGGTTAGGCAACTAAAACATTTGCAAGACATAGTTGTCCTAATTGAATGTGAATTGCAAGTCTGCGACAGGATGCTAACTATGGTTCTCCTGCATAAAAGTCAGACATGCTACATGCCCATCCACCACCCGACCTCCCTCCTCTCTCTTACTTTTCCATCTCTCAGGCCTACATGGCACACTACTTCCTGCACCAGCCCAAATATAGGCATTGCACATATATCATGAGGTGTGGAATCATCCAATACGGATACTGTGTTGAATTACCTCCATTTTTACTTGTTAAAATTTAGAGATGTTGATAACAATACGTAATTATTTCTCATGCTTCTGATGTGGATCTCTCAGTCACATTTGATTGCCTGACAACTTCCATTACAAGAAGTTTAATTATTACAGAAGAATTAGATCTTATATTACTAAAAAGTTAAAGAGAAAACATTTACAGCATCCCACATCCACTAGATCAAATAAATTCTGCGATGCATAAAATATTAGGATCAAGAATGCAGCCTTGTTGAAAGAGATGTGGCCCAGAGCCTTTGCACCCAAGGAATCTCGGAGAATACTTTAATTACATTGCCTACTGATGAATGAAACCCCTTGCGTAAAAAAAAGCACAACTGTAGCAATGTGGCTTATTTGAACCACAGGATGGTGAGAGGCACAATACAACAATGTTGAGTATGTGATGAAATATTAGGAATACACTGAGGTCTTTTGCTAGTTGCTCATTTCTAAATGATATGGTGTCGTTGCCAAGGAGTAATTAGCACATTCTAACATGCAAAAGTCGTCACATAGTCACCTTATTAAACCAAGCTCAAAGGAGGAGAATTAAATATAGGAGAATGTGAATAAAAGTTTGGGGGGCTACACAACAATAATATGTCTGAATGAGTTATTAAGGAACAGAATGTTTACAAAGTAAGAGTTTACACACGTAGCCAACATTTTATTCCGCTTTAAGAAGAACCAACAAAAGAGCCAAAACTGATCATGTCCCTTCACATAATGATCATCAAAATATGCCCCTGATTAATTACTATCACAACAACTGCTCACAAAAAATACCTAATGAATCAAGTCTTGGGGGAAATGAATAATTCGTATGACTATGACAGAGGGACTGGCTGGAAAATTACGCTCTGCAAAGGTATTCTTGTCACTGTGCTCGGGCTCCCTCAAAGCTCACACATTGAAATCAAGACATTAACAGCCCTGGCCATTTGGAGGTACATGAAAAATTCAAATCTCATTTAAATTTTCAGGCAAGTCGATAAGGATATCTATGCATCAAAATAGCAATCGCCGCTGTGCTAATAACCACATTTTGGTCACGATCATCTATCACAAAATGTATAAATCTATACTTTATTTCTCTTTATACTTTATTTCTCTTTTTGTATTGGTAGTAGTAGAGATGGAAGGATGGGTGGGAGAAATTGAGTGCACCCGGCCGTAAAGCTATATTTATTTGCAGCGTGATGGAGGTGGAAAAATACCCCAGAGAAGAAACTTCCCATTGCTTCATTCCCAAGAGAGATATCTATAGGTCAAAGATGATGCACATACAACAGATGAACTGAGGACGGGGTGAGGAGGGAAGCAATTAGGCTCGAGCATTAGAGTAGCACTGCTGTGTGAAGTACAGCCTCTTAGCTGTTAGCCTGGCTGTAGACATTACATTACATTACATGTAGGCATTTAGCAGACGCTTTTATCCAAAGCGACTTCCAAAATAAGAGCTTTACATCAAGTGCATAGAACCATGATAGACTCTTTGTATTGTTGACCTGATTCCACCTGATACTTATAACTCCAATGTATACTCGCTTACTAAATGCTCAACTGTC
>JAVQJL010040475.1:0-10253 GCA_036024295.1 Nannoperca obscura
AGGTATGACCTGAAAAGTGTTGGATCAGAGCTGCTGTTCCTCGTTCAGGAGACTGGTTTTGCGTCTGTACAGCACGGCAGAGGTCTGCCCAGCCTACCTTGTTTGCCAGCCCAGTCATGCTGACTGCCATTTCATCTAGCAATTTGCCATCTTTCACCTGGATGAGCCAAATTATAATTAAAAACTAATAAAAACAACAATCTCCATCCACATATGTTTGTCAAATAGAACATATAGTGAGCAACAGCTTGTTTTTGATTGTGAGAGAAACGATTTGTTCTTTGTTAAGAGCACTGATAATCAAAACGAGAAAACAATTTTGTGTGAGCCTCACAAAAGGTTATTCTTCTCAAGAGAAAGTAACTCCAAAGTAATGCAGCTAGAACCATTTTGCAAGAGTGTAAGAAGATTGTTATAAAAGCATATACTATAGATACCTTGAATCACCAATGCCAGCTGTACATTAGAAGACAAAAACATGTTTAATACCAGTCTCTCTCACTCACTGGCCTTTTCCAATTGCCATTAGACCTACAGAGAAAACCACTGCATTTGATTTATTTACATTATTTTATAGCTCACTTGATCACATTAAAAAGACATATCCAGGAGCTGCTCACTTGACAGCAAGAGTTAAAGCAGTTATGTGGAAACACTCACCATGACCTCAGGGATGGTGACATTATTAGTAATAATATTAGATACAGTATTGTTCACTTCATGTTGCCACAAACAAAGCTTATTTTTAAGCAAAAACTCAAACACACAGAATCTGCAAAGCCAGTGAGCAATTCACTGTCAACTGAGGAGCTCCAGGAAGTGTCAGTAGATGTTTATAGAACTCAACAAGTACATCTCACCATGTTAGAAACCAAAGGACCATGTGGGCATTTTATCTTCTGCCATAAACCTCTGAAGCCTGGCTTAAGTTTCTGGCCTAATTAGAGATATTCTAATGCAGTTACCTTGCCAGATGAATAGGAAATGTATTTGGTTAAAATCTTTGTATTAAATTAAATTTCTGTATTTGTGAAGGTGGATGTGGCCCAGCTCTGAAGCTGAATTTTTTTAACATTAACTAGCACTGATAATAGGATAAAACGTCTGGTGTCAGTGTAACATGCTCTGTATGTTTAAGCATAAAGGTGGCTCACAAACCTGACATCCAAGCCTACTTTAGTGTTTATAACACATGAACAAAGAAAATATTTTAATGTACTTTTTTGTCTTGTCCATTGACTATGACTCACACCTGTTCCCAAATAAACAGTTCACAGCTATATATTTCTGCAAATCCCATGACTGAGTCACTACCTGGGAGAAACAACGGTTTGATTTATTTTTCTTTTTTTCTTTTTGCATCCTTGAAACCACAGCTTTTGTCGTTTAATGTAAGCTGGCATAAAGCAGATAAACTGGCACAGACGAGCAGTGTAGAAAATAGCACATTCACATCTGAAGCCGTTTGATTTTATTTTCTAAAAGCGCTCTATCCCACCACCAAGTCAACAACTTCAAACATCAATGTTACCTTTTCATGGGTAGGTTTGATAACATTCTCATTTAATGTCTGTCCTAACTCTGTCGCCTGGTTGGAAGTCAGAGGGGAGAATTCACTTGAATGAAACACAGTTTAACATTCACAGTAGAGCAAGACACTGAGCTGCTTGTGACTGATTCCCATTCATCATGACACCGAACAAGCACTAGAGGGTGTAATGGTTCCACATGCTTGCATCATCAGTGCACAATAAAATACATCATCTTTGTCATTTTACTGTTCTGTAGTAACATTTTGCTTAAAGGATTTCTGATTTTCCATAAGGATTGTTTTCTTGTTGCCCTATTTACAGAAAAATAACTAAATCATTTAGCAGCCAACACTTACACACACACGAAAAAAAACTACCAAATGTTGCTTTGCACTGATTTAAATTAGGTGCCAAACTTCAGGCAAGTGTGAAGAAATGCTAATTATTTTCCTACATACCATTACACCTCTACAGCACTGTTTGCAGTCAACACAAAAACTGTCATGCATGAATGGATAACCCATTATCAATGGATGTGAGTGAACAGTTCATGGAATTCATGGAGTTAAAATCTATATTTAGGGTAGGACTTTAAGGCAATCGCCATCCCACAAAACAGTTACCAACTGTCTTTCACAGGTTATCCATAAACTCAAAATACAGGTACCAAGACGGACACCATGCCTTGTGTTAGCATAGCCAAGCAGAAGTACGAGAAGATGGCATTCCCCATTTTGCAAAATGTTTAACTGTTAAAAATAATAATAATAATACAAACTAACACAAATAAAGACAAATACAATTTATATCTAAAAAAAATTAAATAAAAAACATGATATGGAAAAAGCGCCATGCACCTATTATCTGCTTTACCGGTTCTGGGGGCGCTTTATAGCCCTTTAACTACATCCAGAGAAGGCAAAGAGATATTAAAGTAGTAACACAGTTATTACAGCTTTACATTATATGTTAAGACAAAATGGCATACATTTTATGAACACTCAAACCAATTCCCTTAAGTCTGAGGGTACTACTTAGTACAACAGAAAAGGAAAGGTAGAGGAAAATTATGGTCCAATGTAATCCTGATAGACAAAAACCTTTCATTAGTAGTACTAGTAACGGGTTACCCATGACTACATTAGTCTTACCTTTAAGGTTGCTTGGTTTGCCAGTTTAGTTGTCTGTATGAGGGAAAGAATAATGAATTTATTACTTTGGGTTGTATTTTTCACACAGAAATTCTATCTCAAATTCGATGCTTCACAAAAACGATAAAGCATCTATTGCGTAAATACACTTACATTATCTTTAGCAATAGAAGCAAACTTGCTAGCTCCAACAGTGAAACTGCTCCAACCCTGCCAAAAGAAAAAAGAAGAAAAATGTCACAGGGGAAGAAAAATACAACAAAAAGTACAACTCAGTCAAATGATGTATTTACTGTGACCTACTGAATAAATTGAAGACATGGCATTGTTGATGAAGTCATCCTCTTTCTTCTCTGGGGTCACTGTGTTGCCGAAGCCAACATACCGATTCTCTTGATTCCCGCTGTAACCCCCGCCACTGACGAAGCATAAAATACACCAAAAAAAATTACACTACATTTACAAAAAACAACAGAAGAGTGTATCATAAAAAGACATTCAAAAATGGTGTGAGACGCTTACCTCTGATATGAGTTAACGTCATCACTCAACCAGTCTTCAAAGGCTTTGTCGCTAGATTTCGCTGAGTTTGGTCCAGGTCCTCCAGAGCTATACAACACAAACATGAATTCACTGCTTTAACGCCGGTCCTCTATCTGGCGTTAGACACGGCTTGAGTGTGTTAAAGATTTCCTTCACTTTTACCGGTGAGAGGATGAAAGACTGGTCTTAGGTTGAGGAGATGTCCAGTTTCTGGCAGGGGACGTCTCAATGGACCACTCCTTACCCTCGGCTAAAGTTGCAACCTGTCAGCGTCAAAAGAGGGCGAATGAGACGCCATCACAAGCTCAAAAAATCCCAGAAGCCTCAGCCAAAAGTGGACCATTCTGCATCCAGCTTTCCTTTTAAAGATATTTATTTATTTGGCATACACACTTATGATTAAGAATATAAACTAAAGATTCCCCTTTGGTCCATTTCATAGTCAGCTGTTACTTAAGTTTATCTGTCTTTAAAGTGGAATTTGTGCAAATGTACTCATTTATTTGAAATGTGTCAGAAATTAATATAGCTATGAATATAGATATGTTTTGCAAGAAAATTTAGCATCTTTTAATCACAGACCAGTAGGACGTCACACCTCACCTTGTCTCTAAAGAGCGCTGCAGGTTTGCTGTTGTATTTCTCCTGTAAAGTCCAGTTGGGATCATAATCATCTAGGTCTTCAAGAAACAGCCGGAATTTTCCATTTCCTCCTGCTTTCATCTTCTCAAGCTCAATATCTTTCCACTTGTCCATGGTGACAGAGCGCACAAAACTGCAGACCGGGCAAAAGAGATAAATGAATCATAATCAGGCTGTAATATTTCAGGCTTCTCTGGGCTGTACAGCTGTGGGTTGTTACAATAATGGAACATATTCATCAAACTCCATGCATTTTCAAGAGATCGTACACCTTGGTGTTTCAAGGATGCTTGTGATGTCTGTGTGCTGAACTGTCAAACTCGTAGTGCGCTCCTTTGTAGAATTTAATTTCATAGTTTGTTGAATCAAACAATAAAAACCTGCAAACATCAATAAATGTGCAATCATCAGTGCCGTCTCCTAAAGTTTGACCCATTATGTGAGATTAACAGGCACCATACCTGAGGTGTACTCCCAGGCCCCTGTGTTTTCCAGAGCACTCCAGACAAATCCAGATCCCATAAGTCACACTAACCCACTGGGGATTAAAAGCCCCACACTCAAAACATAGCTGAAAAAAGAACAAGACACAAAACTAGAGGTGAGTTTTCAGACTTTTATACATTTAAGATGTAGCCTGACCCTGTATTTATAAAAAGGAAAATATCTAAGACCTAAAGTTCATTTTGCATAAAGAAGAAATGTCATAACAAGTTAATTAAGACCTATGCATCTTATTATTGTACAGGATCATTTCACACTGAATGTTTTTGGGAGCAAAGATCTCAGATTTCTATTTTATCCTATTTGACAAAAAACTCTCTGTAATGTAAATGTTACTTGATTAATGTTTAGACAATGAGTTATGTCCTATGTCATTTAAAAAATGCTAAATGATGATAGATTTATTTTTAGGTTAGGAGACATATCAGTCCTACTGTTACTGCCAAAGATGCATGCCAACAAGATGTCCACTGGCAGCAAAACTGCAACCTAAAATTACTCCCACTAATTAAGTGAACAAGGATGAAAGTGAGGAAATTTTGTGAAGGACTGTGGGAAGGTGCTACATTGCAAGCCTCCCAAACACCTGCTACCTGCTCTGTAAGGCTGTAGAGGTGACTATTTAGAAAGTGAAAGTAAGTCACATGAATAAGTTGCTATGAAGACTTACATTATTCTCCTCTTGGGTTCTCACTTCCTTCAGAACTCTTCTGGTCCTTGGACTCGCCATGTTGACCCACGCTGAAAGAGAACCAACATATTAATGTAAATCTATTAAAAAACAACTAATTATACTCCTTGGAATGAATACACCTGAACCCAACTTTATGTAACCAAGCTACACCCTAAAGGAATAGCTTATAATTGAATTAAATTGTGTCAATACCAGAGCACTATTTCACATACTGAGATCACATATTCTTATTGAACTGTCTCTTCAAGTGAAAATACACCCTAAAATGGTAGTGACACATTATTTTATATTATATAATAGAGGTCAGATTTAATGTGTTTCTCTCCAAAAGCTGGATAGCAGTGAGAGAAACTGTTTTGATGAAGTTATCTAAAACAAACCTGGCCCTGCTCCATAGACAGCAGGCTTGTTTGAGATGAACTGTGCTTCACTTGGAAAGTGGATGAAAGCAGCTCGCTGCAGCCATGGAAAGTGACAAAAAGCTGCAGTAAAACCTTCCCAGAATGATACAGGAAGTCAGTTAAGCATTCATCAGAACACAAGTTACTGCTGACAAATTGAAAAATATTTATTTTTACTGATATAAATACAATATATCCAACTTTTACAGGTCACAAATAACCGTTTCCTGATGTGGATGTTCTGAGGGATAAGCCATATAAGAATCCCATATCTATGATTATATATTGTGAGTAAGGCTGCAAATAGTGATTATTTTGATAACCTAAATATTTGGTGTCAAAAAAATGTTTTAAAAAATCCAAGGTGATGTCTTTAATTGCTTGTTTTGTTTGTCCACAACAAACTTATTACTATCTTAGAATAAAGACGTTTCTGCAGCGCCTCTAAGAAGCATGCACTGTGCAGTGATCACCAGTGGTTGTTACTGCAAAGGCCTTTCACAAACTTCGTAAATAGCAGTGATGGTGATATGGGTCCACATGAACAGCTGTAATCTTTACTTTAATTTAAGACGCAGACCTTCAACACAGCAGTCATAGTAGGAAAAGTACCTACTCAAACAAACACACTACGCACCAACAAAGTCAGCACTTTAGTGTCAATAGACCTACACCGAAACATGTCACCTGAGGACAACATCACATCAAGATATTCTGATTTCCATCTTAAGGTGAATCAATAGATATAAATCTGCGGATATTGTTTCTTTATGTCAACAAACCTCATGAAATGACTGAAACCAACAGTGAATTGATCCTAATCAAAAGTCTATTTAGCCAAAGTCTAATATTTATTATTCCTGCCATAGACCTCTATTGTCATCCAAAAACTACTGAAACACATCAGCGAGCTGCACCGTTATACTGGGATGACATGTTCCTTCAATGCAATGAACTCATTCTACGCAGACCATCCTGTTGCTGTAAATACACACTAGAGCACCACATGTATATTAATGCACGGATAAAAATAGCCCCTAATATATGCACTGTTTACTCTGTAGGAAAGAAAGTATAAAGAAAACGCGTTGTTGGTTTCAGTCTTTTCATGAATTACTATAACAAAAAACTTGAAAAATGCCAACATTATCCTTCAAACTGTCGCGTTTGTTGTAACTGTTCAATTGTTTAGTCTAAAGAGTGAAAAATTCCCATCAAAAAATTGCAGAAAACAAGGTGACATGTTGAAATTGCTGATTGATTGTTTGACCAACAGTCCATCCTCAGCAGCAGTTTGAAGATACTGAAATTACTACCCAAAAATGACTGGGACTGTACAACACTGGGATTCTCTGACAGGTGTGATGTTTTCACAGTGAAGCACACACAGACATTCAGGTGTATCCACGGGAAAACACCAGCCAAGAAAACTCTCAGTCAACTGGAAAGTTTACATTCCTCAAACCAGGTTGAGCTTCTTTGAGGAAGATAGATGACAAAATATTTTTTTCTTTGGCATTTGAGATTCCTAGAAGCAAATTAATTGATTTTGATGGATCGATATTCTCTACGACAACAAAGCCAGTCTTCATTCTTCACTCAAGAGCAAGGTTGCTGGTTAAACCAATTAGATTTTGTAAAATCTCGTTTTATATTATCAATATTCTCTCGAAGCAAGGCCATACATGCAAACAGCCATACTTATTATAATAATTATTGGTTAAAGAACATGTCGCCAGTGTCTATCGTGTTATGCTGACTTATATATTCAGTCACTAAAGTAAAACAATTCATGGTTTCAACACAGAACTGCAGTCGTGTCAACCCTCCTCGACTCGTAAGAAACACTACAGATGTCACACATCATTCCGTGTATATTTAACAATATACGTCTAAAACACCATGACGACTTGGAGACGTCTTGCTTCAGTTGGTCAATTAAAGCTCATTTCAGGATGGACATCTCACCAAAATGTTAAAATTTGAGTGAATTTCTTTGGCGACTAGCTGACAATGCTAGCGTTAGCTGTGGACCGAGCTAACTGATCCGTTACCTCTCTGTGACTGATGAACAACAAAGACGATGTTTTCAGAGGGTCCTCTGGCTCCGCCGATAAACTCTACGAAGGCTTTTCTTCTGTGGCGGAGACACAGCAAAATATTATACTGTCAGAGACTGTGTCAGGCCGACAGGAGTGTATTATAACGACGGACGGCTGATGTTAAACACCGGTAGCCATGTTCCTGTTTGCATACGTTGGCAATGCAATGCATCATGGGAGTTGGTCTTTCTCCTTTTTTATTTTTTTCTTCTTCTCTCTCCGCGGTGTCTACTTCTTGAAGTACTTCCCACTTTCTCTGCTTCAGGTAAAGCCCTTTGAATTACATTTGAGGTCTTCTACAGGTCCTGTACACATGCCTTGTGTATACTTGCCTTGCATCTTTCCCAGGAGATGATTTTAGGAACTCAAAAACCTTAGCGTTTTGTCTTAAATTAGTTCCTGGGCCCACAAAAGTCTAGAAAAAGCCTAAACTACCTTTCTTCTTATGGTAACAGGCTGTTGTTTTGATTATATGTGTTCAAAGAACAGCTGCTTTGGATTATTAATATTGTAATATAAAATAATATCAAACATTTTAAAACATTTCTTTTGGTGCAAGTATGTGAATCTGGTATTGGTAGAATTGTTTTGACATTTTACTCTAAAATACATTAAATTACTCACTTCCCTTTTTACATTACTCCACATTTTGCTCAAATTTTAGGTCAACAGTAAATTGAATTTCATACACCAAAAGTTTAACAGGAGAAAAATGAAATTCAATAAGTGCACAGTGGTACAGCATTTACTGTTAGAATACAGCCTTCATTTTGCTCTTGCTGTGCCAAATTAAGTCGAGCCCTTGTTGTACAGTATCTTAATGAATCATTTATTTGCCCTAAATCATGATCTTGAAATCTACTCTTGGAGATTTAACTGATGAGAAACAGGAGTTCAAAAAGAAGGTCAGTTTGAAGGATTAAAGTGCATTCTCCACTCAAGGTGGGGTTATGGCTCTTATCTGATCAACTTGAGGTATAAAAGGGGTGTTGCTGTAGCTGGAGGAGCAGCTGTGAGTTGTGCATCATCATGAAAGTCTCTACAAATTTGAAAGTGCGCCTGCCAGTGCTCGTGCTAGTGTTGGAGGTTGTCATTATGGCTCTTTATGGCGTATTTGTAACTTACGATGACAATGCCAATGCCAAGCTGCAAAACAATGAGACCAACCCGATGGAGAACTCCCTGTATTGCGACTATCCCTTCTTTGCCGACGTGCAGGTGATGATCTTCATTGGTTTCGGTTGTCTGCTGGCCTTCTTCCGATTCTACGGCTTCAGTGGAATGGTCTTCAACTTTCTTACAGCGACATTCGCAATCCAGTGGGCGATCCTGATGCAAGGTTTCTTCCAGTTTTACTATGATGGTAAAATTCACCTGGGGGTGATCAACCTGCTGAATGCAGAGTTTGCCTGCGCTGTGGTGCTCATCTCTTTTGGAGCCGTGCTTGGGAAGACCAGTCCTGTTCAGCTCCTGGTCATGGCTTTACTGGAGGTCCCTATCTTTGCTGTGACAGAGTGGGTGGTGTTGAAATACATTAGGATCAATGATGCAGGTGGCACTATTCTTATTCACCTGTTTGCTTGCTACTTTGGTTTAGGGGTGACATTTGTGCTGTACCGCCCGAGCCTGAACAAGGGACATGCTAAAGAGATCACTAGTTATCATTCTGACATCCTCTCTGTAATGGGAACTCTGTTCCTCTGGGTGTTCTGGCCTTCCTTCAACTCTGCTCTGACCTTTAAGGGTGACGATCAGCACAGAGCAATACTTCACACTTTTATAGGTTTAAGCTCATCCACCATCACCGCCTTCGCACTCTCTGCAGTGTTCAATAAAAGAGGCAAGCTCACAATGGCTGACATTCAGAATGTGACTCTGGCAGGTGGTGTGACTGTTGGAGCTTCTGTGGACATGATGATTTCCCCTGTAGCTGCATATGCCCTGGGCGTCATGGGCTGTACTGCCTGTTTCTTTGGATACAAGTACCTGACCCCCTTTCTGGCACGACACATGAGGATCCAAGACCAGTGTGGCATTCACAACCTCCACGGGCTCACTGGCCTCATATCATCCATAGCAGGGATCTGTGCCATCCTCCTAGCCACTGAGGAAACTTACGGACCCAGCTTGTACCAGATATTTTCCCATCGCGCTCCACCGGAAGGAGATCCAAAGTTCCTGGAACTGGAGAAGCTGATTCCTGGGCTGAAGCCAAGCCTGGGTCGCACTGCGGAGGCTCAAGCTCTCTACCAGGTGGCAGCTGTCTTCTCCACCATTGCAGCGTCTACAGTTGGTGGGCTGCTCACTGGTTTGGTGTTGAAGCTGCCCTTCATGGCATCCCCATCTGACGAGGACTGCTTTGATGATGAGCTTTTCTTTGACGTGCCACCTCACAGCATAGAAGAGCTCATGACCCCCATAAGCTATGATGAAAAAGGACAAATGAGCTCTTCAAACACCAAAGTCTAAGCTGACACAGAGGCAGTCATTACAAGTCATTCCATTTTTAAAATTATTGTCATTACAATCATTTAAAAATGTTGATATTGTTCACACTTGTTTGCAAGTGTTACAGATGTATGATTGTTTGATTATTATGCCTGTTGGACAGATATGTGTGTGTGTGTGTGTGTGTGTGTGTGTGTGTGTGTGTGTGTGTGTGTGAGGGGGGGGGGTGTACATAA
>JAVQJL010040481.1:0-12028 GCA_036024295.1 Nannoperca obscura
AACACCAAACAAAAAACCCATAAGTACAAAGTTAAATAACAAAAAGATTTAAAAGAGCAAGTAAGACGAGCGGAGCAACCGTATCGGGCAGCACGCACTTACAAGCGCATGCGCACAGCAAAGCTCCCAATAATAAGAAGCCCTTTGTATTACTTTTAGAGCAATATCCACAGTCCACAAGCACAATGTTTATAAAGCATAGCAGGAGGTCACTTAATCTCTCAGAACATTTCCATCTTAACAATCCCCACAGACCGACTCGTTCAGATAGATGCCTTTCAAAGTAAAACACGTCTTTTAATTCAGTGTTGTTTCAAAATCAAGTATTGGTAGTGGTGTACTAGTGGTTCAATTTCACAATTAGGTATTTAGCCGTCTAGAAGATTCATCGGTATCCGAGGTTGGAGCTGCTGTGGACTGAAAGGATGAACGTGTTACTGGCATCATGTGTGAATTTGGGCAAAGTCTCACCCTGCATACTGACGTACTCTCCGATCTGGTCGGCAGCCTCCTCTGACAAGCCCTTCTCATTCACCATCTCCTTCTTCACATCCTCCCAGGGCATCTAGGTTTGGACAATAGAAAATAGCTTGAGGGGATGGAGCTAAGCCAGATATTGATGACGGGTGAAGGGGACAGAGGAGTATGGGAAGGGCTCAACGTCAGACTAACCATAACCACTGTGTATGAAGCTTTAGTTAGAATGTCTGGCCTTTGTAGAGCACCATCTACACATGTACCTAAACCTTCTGTAACAGGGCTTCCAAATCAGGACTTGCAGAATTGAGTCTGTACCTGCAAAGCTCAGTATGTGAACAGCAGGAAGAGACTCCATACCTTGTCCAGTTTATCCACTGTTGAACAGATTGTGCGGAACTTGTCACCTGGAACACCACACACAGCAAACATCCCATCGAGGATGCGTCTGTCATTGACCTGGAAATAGAGGCCGAGGTTAGAGCGAAAACACCTACTGCTCTTAGTCTGCGAGTCTCATCTGTACATTTGACTAAAAGGACATTTGAAACCTTGATACGGAAGTCTCCGAGGTCCAGCTCACTGAGGATTTCATGGACGATCTTCAGACACTCTGCATCTGGAATCATGGCATCATACTGCCCTGCTATGTCAAAATCCTGAAACACATGCACACCTTTATTCATTTAAGATGCGCAGACCATACAAATCACAAAATTGAATGAAACCAGATCAGTTTCCAAAACAGTGGGAACACGTGTTTGAGGATGACATACACATTGGTAAAACTCTCGGTAGCGTCCGCGGGTCATGGCTGGGTTATCACGGCGGTAGACCTTAGCGATGTGGTAGCGCTTGATGTTGGTTATCTTGTTCATTGCCAGGTAGCGGGCAAAGGGCACCTGTAAGAGTGCAGGTCAAGGACAACACACTGCTCTTTGATTTGATGGAGGGAATTCAAATTTGGG
This sequence comes from Nannoperca obscura, assembly GCA_036024295.1. Taxonomy (NCBI): domain Eukaryota; kingdom Metazoa; phylum Chordata; class Actinopteri; order Centrarchiformes; family Percichthyidae; genus Nannoperca; species Nannoperca obscura. The sequence continues at coordinate 1,446 of JAVQJL010040481.1, forward strand.
GGTTTGGGGGCAAATTTAATCAACAGAATTCAAACTAAATCAAAAGTAACCTTTAAAAACGAGAATTACAAAACTACAGAATTCTATATTTAAAATCATGTGACAGGTGGATGAACGGTCAAATACATAATTGTTCCATAAATGTTTTACTGCAAAGGCTTATTCATCCGATCTGCAGCATCACACTAGCTTAACCTGTTGCACATCACACTAGCTTAACCTGTTGCATTAGTTGTAAAGACAAAGGTAGGCTAAAATAACGCTCCCGAGGTTTGTGGATGTAACATTACTTTAATATTGCATCTACATCTTCCCAACTAGTGAATTGTATTTTAGTGAACAAGTGAGTGAATCAGCTTCTGAATGATTCACTGCTCTGCAGTGAGAAGAACAGGTAGCTGGGATAATGCTAATGCTAGTCAGTAACAACAGAGAGAGAGAGCAGTTCACTTTCTAATAATAACTCTACTTCATGCATGCAGCATCACATCACTGCAGTCACATGGACACCGTGTGAGAACAAGTTTACAGTTCCTTTTCCTCTAACAGTGACACCTGTAACCGTGGTAACTGGACACAACTAAGATGGCAATAGCTGTAGCCTCGAAATGCTTTAAAAGACAGAATTAAAGATGCATAACAAAAATGGAAATGTCATTGACGAGACTAATAAAAACCACATGACCACAATTAGACTTAACTTGTATTCATTTTTCTCAAAAGACTGAGAATAAAACTAAATCAGGTGCAAACAAACATGAACTTGAGCTGTGACAAAGGGTCTGGAGTCTTTATTGTCCACAACAGAACACTGGGGTTAAACAACTGAAATCCCAAGTGAATTCCATGTTGGTGTGTCATCCTGGTCACCCTGCAGTAAAGACACAGTGGCATGTAACCTCCATGTCCCTGCTTCGATTCTGGCCAGGGACCTTTGCTGCATGTCATACCCCTCTCTCTGCCTCGATTTCATGCATTTCTATTGTTGCTAAAGGGGGAAAAAAGCTGTGGTATCAAACTTTATTGAAAATGGTCTGAGTATTAAAAGTTGCCATCAAATGAATGGTCTTGTTTTCTTACTTAGAGAGAAGATATTTAATAATTTTGCTTATCATATAGCCGTTTGTGTTAAGACAATATTAAACATTTTAACTTTTAATTTTGGTCCTTGAGTTAAGCATAGCATAAAAGGATACAGTGAGGTCATATCTGAGGGACAGCAGCTCTCCTCCTTGGTCTTTGAGGTCGTAGATGAGTTTGGAATCTTCTCCATACTTCCCTGTCAAAGTTTCCTACACAGCACAGGAAGATAACAGACCCTCCTGTTGGAACGTGAGATGATCCCACTAGTTCACATGCACACATGTAAACGAGTTAACTGGTTAAATGTGTGTGAAAATCCACCTTCAGTTCAAAAACAGGTGTGTCGATGGTCTCTGCTCCATGGCGTTTGAAGCAGCCGATGATGGTGTTGAAGACTTTCTCTCTGATGGCCATCTGTTTGGGGTTGTAGTCCCTCGTTCCCTGACAGAGAGAGACATTTGTCAGTCAAGTAAATTCTACCCAAACGTTTGAAAGGTTTCTAAAAAATAAGTGAATTAGCTGTGCATCCATCAGCAGGCCTGGAGAGAACAAACTGGCTCTAAGTGATGTGAAAAATGAGGATGAAGAATTTATTGTTCAGCAAAAGATAATGTCACAAAACCTGCCTTAATGACACCATTGAAGCTCACTGCTAAATGTGTTTGTCATTTTTCCTGTTGCCAGATTGCAACCTGTGCATTTATGCATGTGTTTTTCTTATCCAAACAAGATATCCAGAGACAGATAGTAATTTAACACCAGGTGGAAATTTGGTTTAGTATTTGCCATGCTCTTTCACTGTATGTTTGAATCCAGCAGCTCTGCTCTTACCTTTGCTGTCTTGAGGACAAACTGATGCTTGCCATCATCTCCTCCTAGCTGAGCCTTCAGCTCCAGCAGTTTGGCTACCTCTTCATCAATCTGCAAAACACACACACACACACACACACACACACACACACACAGGTAAGAGCTTTGGGAGCACTTACTGTCGGTAAGCAAAAACTTGAAAAACTACAGACGCCATTTTACTACATGAAGTCTTGCCAAACCCCCACACACACACAGCACCAAAGGCCTACCTGAGCCAAAGTGATCCCAGTGAAAGAGTGCAGAGACCCGGCACGTGTTGCAGTCCGAAAGCCCAGCAGACCAGAGCAAGCACGACCACAAAAAATGCCCAGCACGTTCATCCCGCAGCATGGGGGGGGATTAGTCCAGAAATTGGACAAGCAAAAGTTCAGGAGTGCATCATGGGTAAAGCAATGTCCAGTGTTGTCCAGCCCATCCACAACAGCCAATCACGATGGGGAGTAGATGTAGAACCAGGAAGTGATTTGAGCAACGACGCCCAGGATGGTGGAATTCCCCAGAACGTGAGGTAGATGATGGTGATGATGATGAAGTGTGAGGCAGGCCAAGATCATCCGGGGTCAGGCAGGAAGAACAGGAGAAAAGTGGTAAGCAACCCTAGCACTAGGGGAGGGCGGGGCATGACGCATCATCACAGCGTGGAAGATAGAACATGAGATGTACCAAGTCAATCAAAGCAGCCACCACAACACAGCCAGCACACACACAGAGACAGACAGGGCCCTGCTCTAATCCTGCAATGTGGCTGTGTGTGTTCAACTTAAAGGTCTAAAAGACATAGATGGTCAAGTGCAGTTACTAGATGCAAAGCACAAAAACGCTCGCCAAAGACAGGCATTGCTGGATTGGGGCATTATTCTAAGGGAACGTAGACTGTAAGATGACAGTCTGTAATGCAACCACTGGTGATGTGGTAAAAGCTCTGACAGAGGCCTGTACTACGAAGCAGGATTTGAGGTTAGGGAGGTAACTTCATGTTTAACCCTGAAAACACAGGGTTAAACATGAAGTTACCGGTGGTACACTTCTTACCAGGGTACACTGCCATGGTGACCTGTGCTACACACCTAACCTGCTGGTTATGTTCTCGATAACAGATCAACGTGTAAAATAGCACCGCCTACTGACCAATCAACTGTCTTGGAGAATAGCATCACCATTAGAAGATCCCGTGGAGGTTGGTGCGTGGATTGTGAGTTTCTCCTCAGTGGGACTGACTTATCTGCCAGCTTCTTGCAAGAAATGTCAAAGTCTTTTCACTGTGCTTTTGTATCCAGATATCATCCTACAACAGAGACCGACTGACCTGTACTTGTACTTAAAGGATAAAGGAGGGTTACTTACCAATTTGAATCAAACTCATCTTGTTTTATTTGCTCCCAAGTCTATTTTATACCATCAGGGTTGCAGCTGAAAGAATATGGCTAAAATTGTCCTACATAAGAATTCATCTAAACACATTCATTTAATGAAATACCTAAATGTATGAAGAGTCGGAGCTACTCGTGCCCTAATGATGAGGCAGAGATATTATGAGCCTATTAACTTTCGCATTCACAGTCGCAGACTTTTTGCCAGCTTTCCGGCATTGTGTTGCTTTTAGCCTGGATGATGTGTTGAACTTCTTCGTATTTCTGTAATAATATAGTTTGCTCTGTCAGTAAAGTATGCTACTCTGCTGCCAGTACATTTGTCAAGTTTGTGATTGGTCAAATGCTGCAAACACCATTGTTTTGATGTGAACGCTCTCATGTCTAATTTGGGTAACCCTGGGTTGATTTACTGAGTTGATAACCTCTGTCATGTGACCACTATGCGTAGTCGCAGGGTATCCTGGGTATGTTGAACTGGCTTTGTAGTACAGGCCTCAATAACACTCTGACCAATCAAAACACAGACAAATTAAGGAGGAAAGAAAAAGCTGACACACTGAGGCTGCTACTTGTGGACTACTCAGCTAAGACAAGTTTGCTGACAAACAGCCTCCTTTAACAGTAGGAACTTTTGTTAAGAAACATTTTTCTCACAGGAAACTTCAAAATTGAAATGATACTCCCGGTTTAGCCCTGCTGCAACATCCTCTAAGGTGTATGGCAGAAGATCTTGAATATCACAGAGGAAGCACAAACCTATTTGAAATTTGAATGAAATTAATCTTATTGTAGTTCAGATCAGCCTTCAGTCTTCAGTAATGCATGCATGTGTTAATAAGGTACGTTATTGCATCAGCTATCCATTTTAGAGACGCATAAAGTTAATGCTTACACGCATCGTGACAGTTGTCTAAAAACGTTCCTTTGCAAATAAAATGTACTACCGCTATGTGTGTTTTTTTTTTAGGAGCAAAGTGACAATCCCGTCTACCCGAAATGGACATTATTAAGAAGCTGATGTGACAGCAGGGCCGTTATGTCCTTTTTAGACATAACGTTAACGTTGCTCTAAAACATGACTCATATCTAACTTTAGAGTAATTTTATGTCGACTCATGTTTCATTGAACACACCGTTCTAATTCTACATTCTTGATGTCTTCCAGTTAATTATGTGGCGCTAGCTAAATAAATAACAGAGGACGAAGTTCTTTTTTTTTTTTTAAATGACAGCCAACACAGCCAGATTTAATTTAAACACGTAACTGTTAACGTTGTGGACACAATGTAACGTTTTGCCGACTAAGGAAATGACTCCTATAAAGCAGACAGTGATGTACTAAAGGATGCACTAATTTGACAGAAAGTTAAACTGCGTTTGGTCTGGGGATTTCGAGTTAGCTATACAGTATGAATGAAGTTGGCTAGCTAGCTAGCTAGCTAACTGACTAGCAACCCTTCAGTTAAATGCAAATGGACGTGCTGTTCACCGCATGTTCAAAACCTGCCTTAATGACACCATTGAAGCTCACTGCTAAATGTGACTACTGACCTGCTCTTTGCTCGCCTTCTCTGACTTTAACTTCCGAACGAATTCACCTTGGGTTTTAATTGCTTCTTGTATCTGAGCCTTGCCTTCCATGGTTTTTCATTAATGTATTTCCACCACTACTCACACCTCCTACCCTGCAGCTGTCAAGACCATAGTGTAGGCGGAAACGGAAATAAGTACAACTTCCGTTTCAAATTTAAAGTAACGCAGCATTATTTTCAGTCACTAGCTAAGCAGAAAACCTCCTCAGAGTTCCGGACTGTGAGGTTGCAAACATCTAATATGTGTTTTTTTAAACAAATTTTCATCATGTTAGACACGACTAACATTGTAGCCCAATGGATACAAGGATCAGGATACTCCAAGAGACAGAAGAAGAGCCAACATACATTCTAACAGTTCTGAGAAGACTTATGAGATGGCTTGTTTCGTTTTCTAAGTTATTAAAATGGGGATATTCTCAGGCTAAGAAAAGTTACAAGTGGACTGTAGTAGAATGGAAAAAGGAAAGATGGATCCAAGTTTGATATGTGCAGAAAATTTCCAATTACATAATTTTTTTCCCAATGAAATAAAATCACAAATATTTCTCAAATCATGTATACCTATAGTATTTCTAATTTGAATTGCTATAATAGGGCATACTGTGTTGAAATAGCCTCAAATATCAATGTACAGATCGCACAGGACTTTAAACTCTACAAACAACTTTCTGTTCAAACAGTGTTCAAAGTGAGTCCATAACCAAAGTACACTTCTGTTGAGTGAACAGAGACGTGTCATCAGCATGTCTGTGAGTATCACCATATTACTTTATTTTGCATCTATACTTTATGGACTATTACGAATGCAACATTACAACAAACAACAACAATGTGAGGAGTTAACAGAGCGTTGCACGATGGACTTTGAACTCCACAGCACTGTCTTTAGTGTCTTTAGTGTTTACAACGACCGTTAAAGTACTGTTTGTAGATGCTTCTTCACTTTGACAAGCCTTAAGAATTTCTTGTACATGAAAGTGGCCAAACTAAAACACTGATCAGGGGAGAGTACAACATTTGTATGTATCTTTTAGCTTATCATTCACACCTACAGATTTAAAAGTATTTTGTACTGAGACTAATGTAATTTACATACAAATTTCTAATTTCTCTAATTTTTAAAGCTGCTGCTAGACTGGTGTACAACCAAGTAAACAGCAGACAGGCACGGCAGAGACTAGCTGGTGAACACAGTTGAGCATGTAGCAGCTAAAGAGACAGAAAGTTCCCTCAGGAGTTGATGGAGACCCAAAACAGAGCTAATAGAAGGAGAATATTGGACTTACGTTTATCAGATGGACACAAACACAAGTCTAAATGAATGCTAATGTTGCTTCATTCTACGAGTTGGATGTTAGCCACAACATCATTATAAGGTCATAATATGTCAAAGCTTTGCTGACAGCTAGTTCCACTGCCCCCAAGTGGCCAAACACATAATAAATGCATGTTTATGTAGAGTGAAGCAGAAGACAATCCTGTGTTGCTCCCTTCTGGGGGAATCAAAAACTGGTGTCTGTCTGTCACTGCTGCATGTTAGAGGACATCCACATAAACTAACTCAACCCCATCCACATTGTAGCGCTGAGTCTTTGAGTGTTGGTATCCAGGACCATTATGTCTATTAAAGTTTCACAATGAGTCCATATATGTTAGTCTTTCGGACACCTAAAATTAGCTCCTTTCTGTAAATATGGACATTGACTTTGACAAAAATACATCATACACACTCTAATAGGATGACTCTTTTGGTCCACAGGGTCCAGCCAGCATGGAGCTGTCTCCCCCTCCCTCAGGTCTAGAAGCAGAGTGTGAGACACTTTTCACCACAGACTCTATTCTCTTCCTCCACGAGCTGATCTCCACATTTGATGGGATGGTGGATCAGGTAGGACAGCTGAAAATACATTTTTATTTTTTTTTTCATTACTTTATTTAATGCATGGAAGACTAGTCTAACTCAGGATGAGGCATCTGCTCTACTCTACACTATTCAGGTCCTGCGGTTGCGAGTGTCCAGAAAGGCCCACTTAGACCTATCAGGTGACCTGCCAAGCTTTCTGGAAAGTACCACACATGTCAGGAGAGACCCAGCCTGGAGGGTGCTCCCAGTCCCCCCGAGGCTCCAGAGAAGACATGTGGATATTGGAGATCTTGCTCCCTGCGATACCCTGCGCTTCATTAAAGCTCTCCAGTCACCAGCACAAGGCATACAGGTACCAACTCCATCATTTACCTGTGACCATATGAGACCAGAAGTTAAAAAGTATTAAGAAACAGACTAACACTGTGGAATTTAATGAAAATTAGATAAAAATATAGAATAACACCAGCCTTCTCTGCTAAATATCAAAATCTAATTGTGAATAATAATAATAATTCCATACATACTGTACCAATAGTAGATGAGGTGTCACTGTTAGCAATGATGCTAACACCATTGCCATGTGTTTGAGGAGGACAAAATGTGTATCATGTGATCACAGCCATAACATGAAGAAAATGTAAACGCTAATAATCATTAATAACAGCTGTTTTCATTTTTATATTATCTATTTTAATAAAATGTATAATTTTATTTTTTGTTTCTTTAGGGCAACGACACATGCTAAAAACACAACATTAATATATTATCACCTTATAAATTAAATATTTTAATTTGTTCAAGTTTTTGTTTTATCATAATGCTGTACTTTGTGTACAAATGTACAAATGTTAACATGCAGAACTAAGATGGTGAACGGGGTATTATTTGCTAAATATTAGCATGTTAACATGTCATTGTGAGCATGTAAACATGCTAACATTAGCATTTAGCTAAAAGCACCATGGTCCTGGTACTGGTGTCTTAAAACACTCCTTATTCACTATATTTAATGTCTGCCAATGTCTACATTTATTCACTATATAGTGCCTTCATTTCCACATGGAACGGAAAAAGTAGTGTCCACAATGCAATGTACTGCTTTTTGATGCGAAAATCACAATTGTGTGGCTCTACAATGTCAGTGACAACACAGAATAATGATGATTAGTTAGCATCCAAAATCGCAACTTACTGCTCATAACTGAGAAAACTATTGAGCGTATTATAGAGAGTAGTGAGTGAGTGAATGCGGGAGTGATTTCAGACACAGCCATGTTCAAAACCAAATTGGCAACATTTCTTAGACCATCACAATTGACATCTTTCTCTGTTGGCACTTTTAACCAAAAATAGCTTTTTTATCTGCTGCACCACTGTAGACTCAGTTGAAATCCTCTCTTTGGTTTTGGCAGGTCGACTTTGATGATGGGAACTGCCCTACGTATCGCAACCAGATCCAAGGCATTCATAATGTTTTTAAGGCAGTTCACAACCAGTTTTCCAGTAAGTGGTTTCCTTTAAATTAAAGGCATGTTGGTACAGCTACATTACTCATGTGTGGATGCACATGTGTGAATATTCTAGGTGTGGAACAAAGTAAAAGTCACAGTACACATACGGTCATGCACCACACTATTCATCCACCTCCCTCCATGTGTTAATAGATGTTCCACACATATCTCAGGCTCCAGTGCTGATGCTTCGTCCTCGCGCCTGGAATATGGTTGAGCACAACATGATGGTATGGTATTTCCTCTTCACTTCACTCACTTCATTTATTTATTCAGTGCAGGTTTGGTTTCAAATGCAGCTGAAGTGTTTGAATGTTAATTAACCTACACTGGTTTGATTTTGGAAATAACTATATATCACGGAAAAAGTGTCACTCTTGTTGTACTCATGAGGTTGTAATTACTTTGGGGGCTCTTGATCTCTTGTTTGCTGTGCTGAAACTATTGATTAATTGGTCCCTCGTGTCAGTTCTCATACCTTTTTTTCAGTAAAAAACATTTACTGCCTAGTTCTTTTTATGTTCATCTTAATGTAAATTGAACATCATCTCACAAAATTAAGTTTTCCAATATCAATTTGGTGCTGTGGTAAGCATTTGTCATTATTGTGTGTTATATGCTAAATCAGTATATGATGAATCCAAAGAGAATAGTCCATACATAAAGCAACTTTATCTGTCCTTCTGTGTTTGTGTGACAGGTGGAGGGGAGGGAGGCTCCTGGTCCTCTCTTTGACTTTGGACTCCTTATGTTTCACTGTGGAAAGACACTGTTTGAAAACAAGAGTGGACCCTTTTTCTACCTCTCAAAAGTAACACACAAAATACCTCAAGCACACAGATGATTTGTGTAATATGAATATAGTCAACATGAAGCTCTAGTGCTTCTCCTTGTTATCCAGGTGGAGAGCTTCTTGGAGGCCAGACTATGGAACAAGATAATTGTCTGGACACAACAGAAGGTCTGCACATGTGTCAGTGTTTATGTACACATATGTCATCTAGTTTTCTGATGATTAAACCTTTTAATTTTTCATTCAAATCAGTTAAAATACCCAGGTTTTGCTCTAAATTGATCAGTGTTACTGGTTGTGTTTACAGAATATGCCTCTGTAAATCGAAAATGATGAAAAAAAGGGAAAGAAAACACAAAAGTGAGTTGTGGGGCAACATCGTGTAGGGACTTAAGTGAGGCAGCCATTGACTGTATATTATCTATTTATTTGTTACCACTGTAAGTACCTGGCTTTACCCACGATTAAGTATTAGGGCCATTATTAAGAAAAAAAAAAAAATATATATATATATGAGATTTTGAGAAAAAATAAAGTTGGACTATTTTGAGAATCAAGTCATAATATTAACCATGTCATGTGATATTCTACTTAAGCACACTTATTACTGACAAATATTACTGCGTAGACTACAGAAAATTGCAGAGGAACATTTAGTATCCAAGAATTCACATTACAGACACTACTACTGAGTATCCATTACTGACACACACGGTCCAGACAAATAATTTGTTTCTCATGTGTTATATTTCAGTAAAAAAATGTGTTATGATTGCAATTACAGGAACAAAAGTTTCCTGAGGAAATACTAGAGGACAGTTTGCTCCTATTCATTTTGAAAGAGCAACAGCCTCGAGCAAAACCAGGCTCTAGAGGCAGACATCTGCCTCGACCGGTTGGGTTGAAAGGGGCGGGGGGGATCAGGAGAGAGAGAGAGAGCAGGAGGAAAGAGAACGTACAGTCGTACAGTACAGTTCTACATAAAGATGTAAAGTAATAGTTGTGGTAATAGTATTGATATTAATATTAATAAAAATAATGCTAACAGCAATACTAATAATGAGAGAAATGACAATAATAGCTACAGCGGCTGTTGAGCAGGAACATGGGGGCAGCAGGTGCAACTACAGATCCAGACTCTACAGCTCCAGAGGCAGAAACACCTGCAGAAATCTTTAGAAGGAGAGAGAGAGAGAGAGAGGGGGACGAGAGAAGCACACAGCTAGGGGAAGAAGGTGAATTAGTAACAAGCATTAATGGGATATAAGTGTGTACAAATGGAGAGGGAGAGAGAGGAGCTCAGTGTATCATGGGAAGTCTCCCAGCAGTCTAGGCCTATAGCAGCATAACTAAGGGGGGGCTCAAGGTTCACCTGAGTCAGCCCTACTATAAGCTTTATCAAAGAGGAAAGTCTTAAGCCTACTCTTGAATATGAGGAGGGTGTCTGCCTCCTGTAAACAAACTGGAAGCTGGTTCCACAGAAGAGGA
>JAVQJL010040484.1:0-11298 GCA_036024295.1 Nannoperca obscura
GTAGAGAGCGGACGAGTAGTGATTACGTAGGGTATTTGTACGGAAATGGCGTAGTGACGTGGATGACGTAATGTGGGTGTGTTCCTGCTCCCGAAATCCGCTAAATAGCAACAATTAACCTGCATGGGTAATAACGTTCTGTCTAGTCCATGAGCATAAACAATAAACATAGAAAGGAACTGTTTGCTACAGAATATTCTAGCTCATGTTTGAAAGCTTGCTATATGAACAAGGCCACAGCCCAACCTGCCAAACAGACACATGTAGTGGCACAAGGAATACAGGAGAGCTAGGTTAGGTTTAGGTTTAGTTTAAGACTTTGATAATTATGTAATGTAAAAGGTAATTAAAATGCTAAACTACCTAATCAAAGCTTTATTTCTGCTAATCTGAAGTTAAAGAGTTCTTTTTCCTATTATGGCCCAATTAGCCAGGGGAATTAGCCTATCAGCAGTACAAAGACTGAGGGAGTCAGCAGCCCCAAGCCAGTACAGGCCTTTCTGTGTTAGAGTTATCATGTTCTTCCTCTGGGTCTGAGGGTTTTTTTTTTATTGCTGCCCCACTATTCTCCCACATGCCACATACATGCAAATGAGGTGAATTAGAGAATCTAAATTGGCCGTAGATGTCCAAGTGACAAATTGTGTCATTTATCTTGGTCGATGAATTGTGATGAGAGCTTCATATTGCCTTGATAAATCAAGCTACAAGTCACACTTGAAACATGTGAACATTGTTGTTAGCTAATGGTTGGTGGTGGCTTGTAGTTATTTCATTTTGAGAAAAAACTTATTAAGATTGATGAAAATATTTGCCTGTGTTGTATCCTCGAGTGTAGAGAACTAGGCCTTCTAGGCTGTGATGTACTGCATGAACAATGCAAGCTGTTTGCATAGCCGAAAACTGATGCAGTTATTGTTTTATGTGGCTCAGTAGTTTTAGCTGGTCTCAAAGCAGCCCCAAAAAATGCTAAGTATTGGGCACATCCTGCCAGGAGTGGAAAGCTGCTGAATACTGACTGCTTGATGAGACTTCAAGGTGCTGCATTAGTAGAGAGTCTTTAAGACTGCAAAGCAATAGACTATGTAGCAAATTGGTACTGGAGAGAGTCAAACAAGCAGAAATGTTGATGTTGAACTTTTCAGAAACATTGTACATATTTTAGAAACAGCCTTATAAACTTTACTAAAAGTTTAGTGAATTTGACTGGCTGTCTGAGACATGAAGTCAAACGTGAGGTCTTAAATCAATAGTGTTCTGATTTGGTCTGAGCTTTTCTCAGCCACTTATTTCATTTTTCTTTCTCAGTTTTGGCCACACTTGCAGGTAGAATACACTTTTTGTTCAATTTTACAAATTTTCAGTGAAAGTAATTGAAGATAACATTTCAATTTTTTTAAAGTATTTTCTCTGAGAATCATTGTAATCCTATCTGAAAGTCTTATACAGTCAGTCACTGCATCAAAATTATTTTGATTCGATTTTTTTAAATTTGATTTATCCACATTTTCTATTTTTTCAACACTCATTAACAATAATAACACCCTTTGACACACAGGTCTGATTAGATATTAACATCTTAAATATGGTAAATGTTTGAAATGGATGCATGATCTAAGACAGGTCACGCTAAAGCATTCCCTTTTGAGGATGAGTCAGTGGTAATGAGTATACTCCCCCAGTTACTGGAACACCAGAGAGAATTATACAAAGAGATGTTACTTCAGCAGCAGGAAAATGTGTTGTTATAAATGTTTTATTCAGCTGATCATGGATGGAACTAACAAAAGAATGGAAGGCATTATTAGAGATGTGCAGGAGCTGAAGACAAGCTTGGAAGTCACCCAAGGTAAATTTGAAGATATGGGAATGGGATGCAATGGGATTGTAACAAAGATAATGTCATTTGAAAACAACCTAATGAATTCCAAGCAGGAAATTGATGTAATATTATAAGCTGGACTTCATTTAAAATCAGTGCAGGGGGACAAACATTATTGTTGGGATTGCAGACGAGAAAGGAGAGAACTGGAGTGAATCAGAAAAGATGGTTTGACAAGTACTCTCAAGCAGCCTGGGGCTGCATAAATATGGATATTGAGCATGCCCAGAGAATTGGCCAGCACCAGGAGGGGAAAAGCCTAGGAAAACTGTTGTTTAACCAAGACGGACAGAGTATCCTTTCTTCTGCCAAGAAATTAAAGAGCACAGACGTCTATATAAATGAAACAGAAAGAACTATTGCCCAAGTGACCAAGGACTGATAAAGCCATCCTGAAGTATCATAAGCTGGTCAACATGGCTTTGCAAACTCAATCATTATCTTAAAGCACCTTATGGTTCAATATTTCTTCTATAAAAGGTTTGATTTGGTCTTATTCTTAACTTTGTATGTTTCCAAATAACAAAAAGACATATTTGTTATCAAGTTTGCCAAGGAAGGGTTTGGTATTAGCTCATTTAAATATATTGTTATTGTGATAGGTGAGATTTTTATTGTGACTGAAGAAAAGTTTTGCTTCATTGCCCAATAGCTAATTATATATAAAAAAAGGAAAAGTAAACCACTCAGCTGTTTCTGCCCATTACTCTGTTCTGCTAGTGTTTGAAGGGGTTGATTGGTCCCACAGCTGTATGTTATATGCTGTCTTCCTCATAAAAAACAGAACCCTCCGAAAATCATCTTACAACCCAAACCACGTCAGCTAATTGACACTCAAACAAAGCTGAGAGAGCTGCAGTCTGCTGCACTGATTGATGGACAAACATGAAAAGTAGCCTGCCTTTTCCCATTGTGTGACTATTCAATCATAGACCAGTGTGGCTGGCTGCCATCACTATGCATGGAGATAGCCTGTCACCACTTTTCTCTGCTACTGTGTAAAGCGACACAGTCTGTCTGTTTTTTGTTTGTCAAGGTGCTATCCGTCTCTCCACTAGTTAACATTTCAAGAAAGTGGCCCACTGCACCTTATTTTCATCAGTCTGTCCAAACGGAAGGAATACAACCCTCAGAAAATAATCTGTTTAAAGATTTCACCCACTTACCTTTATTTTAACGTATATTTACATGATCATGTTTCCATGTGGTATTATGTTAACCTAAAAGCTGTTAATCTGTAACAAAATAAACCGCACTGTGTGATGTTTTTAAGTATTGCTACTAAAGCGACAGTACAGGTTGGAATTGAAAACAGAGATCATATGCTATACCCTGTTTCAAGAAAGTCAGTCAAAACTGTAAGACTTTAGTGCCAATCCACCCATTACATGATGGGCAAAGTGTCATAATATTCATAATATTTTAAATTACAGAATAAATTACACTGTGTGTTATTGTTTTGGTATGTCTGTGTATATCCACTAAGAAACCCTAAAAAAATAATGATCAGTGTAAATACTGCATGACATTGGACTTACTTAATATTATGGTCCCATTGAGACTATTAAGCAATGACATTTTGGACCACATCACATCTGAAGAAAGACTCCTGACGCTAGATCCAGCAGGATATTTGAACAGATGTTCTCTGTGAATGAGACACACGTAAACTGGTCCTGTCATTGTGTCTCACTGGTGTACAACACCTGTCAGTGCTCATAGACAAGAAGTGGGTCAAGAAAACTTTATAGAGGGGGTACATGTTGAGGACAAAGGGACTCCTGTAACTGATGGGTCGAAAGTCTGCTGTATCTATTCATAGCTGAGGGCAACTGAAGGCTGGAGAATTCCAAAAATGTTGGCACCTGTTTGGTAATTCTTCTATTTAAAATGATTGACCGTGTGTAATTAATGAGTTTCATGGTGGTTGATCAGGTTGGCTGATCTGACCATGGCACGTTCTGCTAACTTACAAGTTCCCCAAATTAAATAACAAAAACATGGAGGGTTTGTTTGATCTAACTCAAATCCCTGTTGGAAAAGAAATCTCCTTTTTGATGTGACAATTATATGGTGTTGGTTTAGGCACAAAAACAACTTGGTTAGGTTTAGGAAATGGTCACAGTTTAGGTTAAAATTAAAAAACTACATTGTTAAGGTTAGGGGACCTTTGTCATCATGGATTACAAAAACAATTTTACTTATATGTTGGAAAAGGGAAACAAACAATTCCCATGTTTAAGTAGAAATAGAATGTGTTTCTCTATAACAACGTCCCCTGACTTTCTCCATTGCTCCAGCGATAATTGCTATGGCAGATAGAGAGCTTTGTCAGTTGAACGTAAACTGCTGTGGTCTGACCTGAGCCCCCCAAGTTCTGCACACAACCTTGGCCTTCTGACCCCACCATTGAACCACTGACCTACATCTACAAGTTTGCAAGTTGCTCTGCAAAGCTACAGGACATGGCCATCTGCCCTTTTCCCCTCATCCACAGCGGATTTAGTCTGGGTGACGGGGCGGTTGGGTTAACAATAGGTCTCTCATCCCCGAAGCTCAGCTAAAAAGGAAATAAGTCTGCTGTATTTAGGAGGGGGAAGGGAGGACAAGTTCTGTCTGGCAAAGCTAGAGTGATAACCACAAACACTAAAACTCTGATTCTATTAACTTTCCACAGCCTAAATAAGACGTATCCTGGCCAATGTGCAGACACAAGAGGTATAGTTACTGGGCAGAAATGCCTACATTTGGTAATGTAGGGTTCTGGGTGCAGGGCCTGGTTCAGGGTCACATACACAGATCTAAATGAGTATAAAAAGTCTGGCATTGTTATAGTTGAGGCCTTCGGACTGGAGTCCCTTTTGAGATTGGTTTGAGACTGAATGCTGAATGATGAATGCTTTTAATTTGCTTGCTGAGTTTGAGGATGGTTTGGAAAATGTAATCTTGGTGATTGACATTTAATGTGATATTTTGATTATTCCTTTTATTACATTCTAAACTAATTTGAGAAGCATTTATATGTCTTATTACATGCTATAATTTTTATATTTGCATGAATTGGTTTGATAATCATTAATTCCTTTGATTACATTCCAAGATTTTTTAAAATAGCTTTTACATATCAGCGACTTGAGCTTGGCTTCTGACATATTAAGTAATTTCTTGCTGAGTTTGTGACTGTTGATTGATTTTTGCCCATTTCTTGATTGCTGATTGATTATTGCTTATTTCTTTATTATGGACTGATTTTGGCTCATTGATTGATCAAGTAAATGTTGCTGTTTGATGAGAAAAACAAACTACTTTGTTTTAGAATGTCAGGCTAAATGCATTTAGCTAACTGAGCACACATCATCACATTTGTGAATAAATTAATTATTTTGAGGAAACCACAATAAATACAATACATAAATAATTCTAAAAGGTTCTGAAATAATTCTACCAATCCACTGTAAGGACTCCTTCAGGCAGTAGAAGGCAAAAGGCCAAATCTTTTTCCATGATATCCTTGGAAAGTGTGTCATGTTCGTGGAATTAAATGATAGAGAAATCCATTCTGCAATTCAACTCTGTAAATCCTAATTTGGAAGACAGCATACATCAGCGGTCAGAGCCCTGTGCAAAGGCTGGATGCAAGGGGCATCTGTTGAACTCAGCATTTTAAAACGATCTGTCTCCTTTGATGTTTCTTTAAAAATTCAACTGATTTGTGTGTGAGATGAAGCTCTGAGTGTGTAAGATGTATTAAAAAGGCAAGAGAGCAAACTGAGGATGCATTAAACCACATTCCAAGCATTTAATGATAGACATTGTTAGAATTATTTTTTATGTTACTGAAATTCACATTTATGACAAACTTAAATTCTAGTTGGTGTGCAATATTCTTGTTTTACATTAGCACGAGATGGACATAGAGGACACTGGATAGAGCATGAGTGCATGGAAAGTAATACAAAACAATTATGTTAATTCAAGTGAAAGTCTAGGGGTTGTAATATGAATTGCACACCAATGTTGAAATGCAGGTATACAAGGCGCTTGTAGTACTGAGTCCAAGCATCCCCCCACGCTCCATGCTTGCTGATTGTGGTGTAATTATTTTCCTGCTGTAATACATAAAATATATTTTATGTGGACATCTTGCTGGAGGTACAACATTATATATCCCTTTCTGTTTGGCTCTTTGCCTAATATCATGGAAGTGTTTTGAGAAATAGTGCTGGCGGATGGACAAGAGCATTACAACAACACATTAAGTTCTGATTATTTAGCGTGCTTTACATTCACTTATGACAATTTTGCTCTTCAAACAAAATGACATCAGCTTCCTTGTACTAAAAGGTTTTGTGGTGTCAGTGCTCCACACTATTACCTTCCATCATGAATTTGTCAGAGCTTGGTGTTGCAGAGTTCACAGCTTTTAAAAGAATACTAAAGAGTTGCTTTTGTGTTTCATGATTTCAATTATGGCACCTCTTATGAGAATCTGCATGTTTTTTGTATAAAAGGTAACATCGATATTCCCCACTACATCTACCTCTTGAAAAGTAGTGCAGAGGATCAAAAATTCTTGAAAAATATCTTGACATGTCCTGAACAGTGCAAATTAAGTACACAATGGGATTCAATATCTTTTGTTTTGTAAATTTTACTCAGAAAATCTTTACTTTGAATTTTACTTTACTTATTCCACTTCAGTTTATTGCACACAAATGATTATCTCAAGCATAATTCTCAGACAAAACTTACAATTTAAATATAGTTTAGAAACATTGCTTTCTATGTAGCTGTAATAGTTAACATAAAGAGATTTATTAGAGCTATACTGTTATAAAAATGATGATGGCCTGATTTCTAAATTTATTTGACACTTAACTTTTAGTAAGTGCAAGTCCCCATTACATACAGTAAAATAAGGGAATGTCAGTCAATGGCTAATCCATTGCATGGTACTACTCTAAAATGACACAAAGGTCTCAGTTATTTTAATCCATTCTTACATAATATGATTAAAACAATGCATTTTGTTATGTAAAGTGCCCCCATGACACGTCATATCAATATCTCAAAATGAAAGATTAATGTGGCGGGATAGATAATATATCCAGTAAATGCAGGGGATCAATAATGAGCTGACGCTTAATGCAGTTATGGTGAAGTTTTGTGAAATGTATTGTAGTTCACTCCACACTAAATGAGTGTTCCAGTTATGGACAATGCAATGTCAGTCTCCTGACTTATTTGCTTTAATTGATGGCATTTACACTATGTAAAAATATATTGCATAGACCTATATATCACTTTTGCTATACAAAGCATCAGTCAAAGTAACACAGTAGAAATCATGAAGAATTTTCAATATAATCATGGCTCACTCAGAGACGTTACAAATCTTCTCTAAGGTAAGGAGGAGACATGCGTTGCATACAGTACAGTATATTGTAACATAGTATTGTTCCAACACTTAACTGAAGCTATATTATTCTGACTGAAGTTTTCAAATTCAAGATGTCATGAATTTTATGGCTGCAATATCAATGTCTGTCCTGTAATTCAGGATAGAAGACATATTTGGCCTCTGGACATGTTGGGGAGAGAGAGAGAGAGAGAGAGAGAGAGAGAGAGAGGTTAATGTCATTATAGAAAACTTTATTTTAGTGCACCAATGTACATATAAATAAAGTAAGACAAAATATTGAATGCAATGTGAAAGAGAAAGATAGTATTTGTTTGGACGGCTGTTAAATTTAAGATGAATAGGCAGAGAAATCCACATGGCTTAGAGAAGTTAACATCTTTTTTTCTTCCTTCTGGCTGTTTTGAAAACACTATGGCACAAAGGATTTTGCCTGGTGCAGATTTAAATTGTCCATGAAACATAAATGTAGCCCAAAGGATACAGTATGTCTGTGTGTTAATAAGTGAAAATAATTTTTATCACGTTTACACACTCTGATAGTGTGGTCATTACATTTACAAAGCCTAAAGGTTGTACATAGTAAATTAAATGAG
Source organism: Nannoperca obscura (assembly GCA_036024295.1). Classification (NCBI taxonomy): domain Eukaryota; kingdom Metazoa; phylum Chordata; class Actinopteri; order Centrarchiformes; family Percichthyidae; genus Nannoperca; species Nannoperca obscura. Next base: position 7,898 of record JAVQJL010040484.1, read on the forward strand.
TAATTATGTATTGACCTAGAATATAGTAGGGTACTATGTGATACTTAATGACGCAAAAATGTGTTACATGTGCTATTACTTGTCATTGTCAAGAACACATCACATTACTTCAACACATTTAATTGTCCACAGTTTACAGCTACGATAAGATGACCTTCAGTAATACATTTTTTTTCTTCATATATTTGTTCCCCACATGCTGTACTCTGAAAGATTATTCTCAGGACTATTTTCATCTCAGGTCTGCCAGACTGAGACAAGATTGATACAAATTAGTGTGTGTTTGTGTGAGTGAGAGAAAGAGAATAGAAGGTGGTAAGTCCCTTGCCTTTACAACAATCGCTGACCATCTTGAGCTTCTCTGACATTGATCAAGTGTGGCTTACCAAGACAGCTTAGGTGATCGAGGTGTCCACAGTGGCAATTCATCATGCTATCAGGGAGCACAAAGATGACAAGTTGTTTCACTGCTTGAATCAATTTTCTACAATTTTTAACTGCAACATGTCTCACAGTTGAAATAGAGCAATGTTCTCCATTATCAGTTATTTCTATCTTTAAAGCACCAAGTCAGTTAAGGCTGTGATCACTAAGAACACAATTATAAACAGAGAGGGTGAGTCATGTGTTCATCAACCATCAGATGTCTCCCCCAGCTACCTGCTGACCACCCAACACAAGCACAATCTCATTCACAATCACCCAAAGTTTTCCATTCAGCAGAATATCACTGTGGGTGACAGCAAACCATTAACGTGAACAACAGATCTAATCATCTTTCAACCACTGCCAAAAACATCAATATGACATCCACAATTATCAATAATTATCTCTATGGAAAAGGAATGCCAGCTATTGAGTAGAGAAGCTGGTGAAGCCAATTGTGTTTGAAACTGAAATAAAGCAGCTAAAGCAATATTAATAAAGGAGGTAGAACCATGAAAAGTAATAGACCATCAGGTCTTGTGTAAGAGTGTAAGAAGACAGACACAGAGCTAAAAGAGTGGATACCAGAGCAAGAGTATTAGCGAGATAGCATGCAAGAAGTGCATCTCTGAATGTCCCGAAGGACTGTTCATGTAGTCTGCCCCGGTTAAAGACACTTTTGTAAAAGACAACAGAATCATTTATTGAACTAACATTAAAATTTAATACTAAATTGCACTACCATGCTGTTTCCTATTGTTTTTTTCAAATGACTTGATTGCCTTATATTGTTCCCAGGTTGCTTTTATTATCTGGGGGCATTGTCTTATGTTTCCTTTTGTGTGTTGGGTTTTCTTTTTACCCCTCCCCACTCCCTTACGCTGCCTCTCTCTTTCTCTTCCACCTGCTCTTGGCCTCCATCTGTTTCTCTGAGCGTTTGACTTGCTCTTGTTTTTCCTTTTTTTGTGTGGCTTGACTAGCTGTATCATCCTCAGGAGATTTTGACATGATATTAAGTTATAGTTACAAGGCAATACTGTGATGTGGTTCCTGGGGGAAATCTCTTAGATCTGGAGTATGCCATTTTTACTAGAGGAGGCAGGTGTCTGCCTAGCTGAACCAAACAACGATATATTTAATTTTGAAAATGGATACATTGTACCGCCTTCGAGCCACCAGGGATTTTCATTCTGGGATGAGTGAATCTACCTTTTTTTTGCCTCTTAGCCCAGGAGGATGTTAATTCGTTGACAGAATGAAGTATGATTCCAGCAGTGACAGGTGTAGGCATAAGCAGGTGCTGCCTTGCGATACTGTCATGAAATCTATGTCTCTCATCTCACAGTGAGGGCCTTGTCTATACCAGCTGCTGCAACCTTGTGAGGAGAAAGTTAAGAGGTTTTAATTAGGAGTTAGAGTGTCATTAATTACGCATTCATTCATGCTCACCTCACTGTCTTACTGAGAACTTCCCCCTACATTCTGACTCCTCCCCCTCTCCTTCCTTGTCAGTGCAATACAGTTTTAAGTACCCAAGAATTTACTCCCTTCCCTGCCGGGAAAAGGAAAGCAAATTTGTTAATGTGATGAATCGAGCTCCTAACTCCCTTCATGCCACCCCTCCAACCCTGTCTCCCAGATCGTTCAGCACACTTTCATCTCTGCTCTAGGACCCCCATGGGGGGTCATGTTTAAAAAGGCAGACCCCAGACACCTCTTTCAGAGTGCCAGGATTTAAGTGAGATGGGGGTGCATGCGGCAGATTAGTCTCTTAAACGACTTGGGGAACAATGAGCAGAGAAATTTCTTATGAAAAGCACCTAGGTTCATTACTCTAACTAATTTAATTTTTCCCCTTTGTACAAACGAGATGATGAGGTCATAACTCAATGCGGAAACCTGAGACAGAGGCTGTTGCTACCGACAACGTGATAAAGACATGTAATATACTTAAGTTCCCCAGATTTATCCATCAGAGAGAGGGGACTTTAATCTTCCCATATCACATAGCCAGGCTTTATTAATATTCATTCATAGGTAAAATATAGCTTTGCTATATTATTAATGTCCATTCATAGTTTGTCTGCAAGGCATTGCAGGCAGCTGGTGCTATAGTACATCCTCAATTGGAAAGAAACTATTTAGAAGTGTAATATTAATTATATTTAACCCTGTATGGAGCCAGAACAGTGACAGTAATATCTGGCATTGAAAAGAAAATTTGGCTTTGAAAACAAAACCTGAACATGGTATTTTTGCATTCTGATGATTTTTTCAATGACAATTTTCAGAATTTGTCTTCATGTCACTCTCTTTTTCAGTGACAGTTTCTTTTGCATGCTCTGTCAGTTTGTCAATGTCAGTTTTTTTAAATGATGAAAGTTTTTTGGTTTCAACTTTCTGTCACTGTTTTGGCGTGGCGTTATATCCATGATTGGACGTGAGCAAACAGTGGCAGAGACAAACAGACTTAGCTGCGGTTTGGGAGTTTCAGGTGAACTCATGACAGCTGTGCAGTTAAGATACCGGTGCTAGGAGCGGCCAAAACCTCACATTTAAGAAAAGAAAATTCACATTTCATATCGTATTTTTTCAAATAACTAGTGAATGATAATAATGACCTGGGGTGTGGCTGCCACAAACAAATAAATGCCAGGGGGAAAAAGAACGCATTTAGGGCTTTCATCCCTACCCTTTGACACCCACTGATTCCTACGGTTCTTATGGTGATCCTCATGTTGACTGGCCCAGAAAAGGCAGATATGGCAAAATACATTTAGAAGGTGATATCTGCAAGACTGAGCGCTGCATATACAGTGGCATGCAAAAGTTTGGGCACCCCTGATCATTTTCAATATTTTCCTTTATAAATCATTGGTTGTTCGGATCAGCAATTTCAGTTAAATATATCATACGGCAGACAAACACAGTGATATTTGAGAAGTGAAATGAAGTTCATAGGATTTACAGAAAGT
>JAVQJL010040485.1:0-15390 GCA_036024295.1 Nannoperca obscura
ATCTATCTATCTATCTAATTGTAACCCTCTTCTGGTCAACTCAGCTCCCTCAAGGCCTCTCCAATTACATTTGTTCTCTTTTCTCCCGACTATATCATCAATATGCATTGGCCATCCCAATCAAACCCTGAACTCTGCTCAGAAACACACTCTCTAACTCAGACGTTCTGTCCCGTTGTTTATCTTCTTCTGTTTCCACAAATTTATATTCAGGACAGGGAAGCCTAGTCCACTAAATTAAGACAAAACCAGTAAAACCCAAGATGGCAAGATTTTCAAGGTCCACATTAGCCCGAATGGTGATTTTTTTGCAACAATATGGTGAAATGATGTTCTTTGTGAAAGTACATATCCCATATTTTACATCAATGCCATTTGATGTGTTAGTTTGTTAAATTCTCTCAACAGACATCCATGGTATCAGTTTTAGTTGTAAAGGTTGCAGGTGTATGCGTGTTGCATCTAGAATGATGCAGGAAGCAAGGTATATTCACATTTTATATTTATATATTTAATATCAGCACATTTGCCTGGAAAGAGTGTAATAAAAGTCCATCTTCTTATTTTCATTGAGGACTTTGAGACATGCAGATTTTTAAGCTTTTGGGAGAAATGTCCAGTGAGCAGATCAAAACAGCCAAACAGAGAGGAGGTAATGAATGATACAAGTGGAAAGACAAAGGAGAAGAAAAACTGATTAACTGTCAGAGACTTCTTGGCTTTGCAGTGTATTCATCAATACTGAGAAAGCACCCTTTTCTGTCTGTGAGGGCAGGAAAAGTGGAAAATGTTGGACATCTTCCAGCCTGCAAACCACAGACCAAAGCCTCCATTTGAAGTTATCAATATCAATCTATCTTGGCCTTCCTTCAAACTGAATAAAAGGTATGGGTTCTCTTCATCAGTGCTACACAATAAACTGATACCATCTGGCACAAAAAGGAGGACAGAGCGAGGAAGAAGAGGCAACAGTGACTAATCACAATAAAATCCTCCGAACACGTGTTTAAAAAAACCCCCAACTTTAATACATCTTCTCTTCTTCATGTACATGCTTCATCGCTTGAGTGGATTTAACAGCAATAATGAATTGAATCATCAACTGAGAGCAGCTTTCAGGGAGGTAGTTCATCTTCAGTTTCAATCATTTTCAAGAGAACAGAACATCACTCACCTTTACATTAATTCACATTAAGCAATTGATGGACATTTAAAAATACACGGACAAATATATCAATAAATAAACAAAGGGAAATAAAAAACATAATTTAAAAGTATAAATGATATACAATAATATATATATTATAAACAAAGGCCATACAGAAATATTAACTTAATGGGATTTTTGTAATTTTTAACTAGCTTAATTAGATTTTTCTATGAAGTCTATTAGACAACCCCAAACTTTCAGTTTATATCAATGAGAGAATAAGCAGGCTGGATATTTTGTACAGTCAGCACAGATCCACGTAAACAAAAAGATGAACAGAAGCCAGCAGAGGAAGGTAATGAGTCCAGGGTGGTGGAGGTGGAGGGGGTGGAGGGGGTGGTGGGGGTCTTGTACTGAATGACTTTAAACCCGTTAAACCCTCCACAGATTGCGCTAGTATTTTGACAATGGCCAGTAAACTATCTAAATTGCAGTGTTTTAGCACCTGTCTCTCTGTGCTGAGCTGGGAAGCGAGGCGTGAGGCTGTCAGCCTTGTCAAGCGGCCTTTCTTTCTCCCCTTTCTCTCTCCCTGCACGGCTGCTATCATCATCACCGGCCTTTCAGACACCAAACTTTGTCCCTTTATCTCCGATTGTGCCTCTCCTTTACTATCCCGCTAAAATTACCCTTTCATTTTGTTGTGCCATAAAATTACAGCCTGGTGAAGATTGGCAGTGTTTTTCTGCAGAGGGGGGCAAATCAATGTTTTTGTTGTGGCCGTATGTGTGTGGGGGTGTGTGTAGATGTGTGTGTGTGTGTGTGTGTGTGTGTGTGAGTATGGGCGTCTTCAGAATGTCAGAATCTAGTGATGTGTGATCGATGTGCCATTGTTTGTGTGTGTGTGTATCTGTGTGTTTGTGCATCTGTGTGTGTGTGTGTGTGTTCATGTCTCAGATCTATCACTGAGGATAATAGGACTCTTGGTAATGCCTGGCTACAGGGGCAAAGACCCTTGTTTTACTGGACACTTTTAGATATTTTCAATCAGTAAAAGGAAAATAGCAAAGTAATACTGGAGGTGAGGACCCGTGTTAGGGCAAAGGAGAAGGCAAGTGCTGAGGTTGATCTCTGTATGAAAGTAATCATATTCATACCAAATCTCAGCACAGCAGACATGGATTCTCTCTGGTCTATATCAGACTAAAGTTAAGGTTCTGCTTCTTCTCTTGGTAAAGACTAATATAAAGCAATCTTCAAGCGGCAAACACACACACACACACACACACACACACACACACACACACACACTCCCGCATATTCCAAGTCTTTGTAGGTGCAGGTGAGGAGACCACACAAAGTTTTTAAATGATGCAAAATGTTTAAAATAGGTATATGAAATACATATAAGGTACATTATGTCCGTGAGTAGGTCAGTAGTGTATGTAATGTCCGTGTGCGAGTGCACTGATGTGATACACAAATCACAAACAGAACAATGTGAGCTGACAGGCCAGGGGAAGCGTGCAAGAGGATCTTGTAGATCTGATTTATAGACTCCTGAGTGGAGCCTACTCAGGTGTTCCGCATCTCAAGTTGATGTACTGCATCAAGGTCTCAGCTCTACCCTTCACCTTTCTGGATCAAAACAAAAACCACAGCCAATCAGAGAAGACATGGTAGGGCCAATCCTGTGGCCGTCACAGTCCACCCCCCTCCTAAGATAGGGTTTAACTTTACAGGTTAAAGTAGTTTATTAAGACATAGAAGTACTTGCACTAAAGACAACCAGGAGCAGAAGAGTGGAAACACAGAAACTGCAGTGAATACAGTGTTAAGGATGTCGCCATTAATGAAGCTGAAAGAGTTACAAAGGTGCACAGGAAAGGGCATCCGCCATGCCATTGTCTTTGCACTTCATGTGTGTCCAAGTTGCTGCACAAACAGAACCACCCGCAAAGTCTCTGGTTTGAATTCTCAAAAGCGTGACTGAGCTATGGTCAGTAGCAGTAGCAACTGACAAATCCTAAAAATCTCAGTAGTTCCTTGTTTTTTTGAGGTGAGAACAGGAAGCGAACAGGCTGCACACGACCCTGAGCCACAACCTCACCGTGGGCTTTTGCAAACTCACATTTCATTAAGTTTACTGTAAAATTCCCGTCTGCTAGTCGTTCAAACAAAGCATTAAACCCATATGATCCTCCCAGGTGTTACTTCAAATCACGCCATCGTCCAAATATACCGCACAACTGTCAAGATCGTTAAAGACCATCTAAGTTGTTCAAATGTAACTGGTATATTACGTAAGCCATTGTGTGATGACCAGTGAGATAATTCATCTGATGTACTTTGGTGCAAAGGCTTCTAATTTGCAATGTAAAATTAACATGATTCACTGGCCAATTGCTTGCACACTTCTCATAGTCCCATAGCATTACATTTGCTCCTGCAACTAACAATATTTTACCTGAACCTATGTGAAACAATAGGTAAAATATTTCCTTGTGATTCTGTCATTTGAAACATTTTGACCACAGCATAACATTCTTTGTTTTAATTATTGGTAACTGAATGCTTGATGCACAATGATGTCTTAGAAAAGTCTCTAAACATCAGCTCATTCCTAGACAGTCTCACTTTTCCGTGTCTCTTTCGCTATCAAGAGTCTTTTTGAGAGACAGAGACAGCGTCTGTCGTTATCAGCGTGAAACAGCCTGCTTCCTTGAATAACTCTTTGTCTGGTCAATTAATAACCGGCATTGATATTAGCATGTTTGCGCAAGGAGCGGGAGAATAAGGGCATGCATTTCCAACGCCACCATTTCGTTATCTGTCTTCTCAGTTGACATTTTGCTCCACTGATACTCTCTGACGCTTCCTTGTTGGCTGGAGAGTCGAAACAAACATTAAGTCCAGTTTGCACACAATCTGGAAGCTATCCATCTAACTGGGTAAACAATGATTCCTTTGTAGATTTTGGGCTTGTAATGTATTTTCTGCTAAGTTGTAAATATACAGCAAGTCAGTGGGCGTGATGCAAGAAGCTTTCCTATGTGGCAACTGTGTGAAAACTTGTAGCATTCACCAATTTTCTCATCTTTTTTCTAAGATTTTTTTTAGGTTCAAATGAAATTCTCCAGTGGTCCACACCTGTCATGCGTCATGTATAAATAATAAAAACACTTGTTTGACTTAAGATATAATGCCATATAAATGTAGAGTTTAAACATGGTACATACATTAACTAAAATAAATAGGGTCTTTGCGGTGGAAAATTCTCCTTTTTACATTTTTGGGACAGAAACCTTCCTACCAACCAAGTGGAACAGATAGCCGTATAGGGCAATTTGAGGACGTGGATTATGCTAATGATCACATCTAAACACGCACTGACTCATGAACACTCATCGGGTTGAAACAAGCGACTTACGGCAAGTTTGTGCAGATGAGAGAGTTTGGTGAAACACTGAGCATACCTCAGAAAAAAAGTAAAATTTTGCGTGAGGCCCAATGCAACAAAATGCTATTTTCTTTTTTATATTTAGTTCAATCATTGTCTGAAAATGTGCTTGGTATGAGAATCAATGGTACAAGCACAGCAACGTTGTGACAATTCTGATTTGTTTTTGTTTATTTAGCCCTTCATGCCGCCTTCCTGTGATTACAGAGTCTACAATGTGGGGGCAGAGACTCCTAACAATTTATTTATCGAGCCAATCCACCTCCTGACTCATAACTCACAGTCAACACTGAATACGAGTAACATCAACATCCATGAAGCAGATTGAGTTCTGGTACTGCGGTGAATATATCTATAATAAATCTTTTGATATCCACTGCTATCCTCTTTGCGCTGAAAGCTTTCTGGATCCATACCAACTCCTGTTCTCTGACGTATAAGGAAGGAGGATGACCTTTACGGCTTTTGAATAGCGTAAGGCTACCAAGACCTCTTCACTTGCGGTGCGTACTCTTTGTCGCAGCCAAGCCTCTCGGCATTGCAAAGTCCAGAAGTATCTGGTATTATATCAAAAGAATGGCAAGAGAATGTGGAAGGCATTTACTTGTGGAGAGGTGAGGCAAGAGGCGGAGTGAGAGGCAAGCTGTAAGGTCCCATCAGTGCAGAGAAATGGGAGTGAAAAGGATGAAAACCTATAAATGAAAATCAATACGATAAGGCAGGAAGGCATAAGAACTGGGGGGAAGGTAATAGAATAGACTAAAGATAAATAATGAGGACAGGAGGAAGGGGAAAGAAATGAGAAGGGAGAGCAGAAAGAAGGAGAAAAAGAAAAATGATGGCAGAATACAATCAGAGGAATATATTTGTTATTGTGTGGCTGTCCTTTCCATCAATAGACTCAAGTTAGAAGACGGACAAATTTGCCCTCAGCAGCTTTGATGAGTGGAAAGTGCTCAAGTCTCCATTCTTATCTGTTTCTAAAGCACTTTCTGATTGAACATGTTCTTGTGTAACATTGAACCTACAGCTGCAACCAGTAACTCATTTAAACATTCATAGACGACTTAATGTTGATGAATGCAACTGATTTACTCTCACATTATTGATTTACCTGTTGGTATACAAGATATGCAGTACTGGATGGCACAGCAGTATAACGTCATAATAAACACTGCTTCCAGGCATTCCGCCATCACGTGTTCATGCTTGTTTGAGATGTGAAGGCACTTCTAAACAAAGATACAGCTTCAAATACGAATCTTTAAGGTACAGGATTTTCAAATTTAACGCCACCTTATTGAACGACATTCCTTCACTGATTGAAATGAAGCAGAATTTAACAATGATGACCTGATTTTTTATTCATTTATTTAGCATTAGACACTATCAGAGTATGATTGCTAAAAAAGGAACTCTTCCGCTATTGCTTTCGATGTAGCTGAATGTATTTCAGAGGAAAACTAAATCATCACTCTGCAGTGGTCAGTCCTGGTTACTGCCAGCACAACATATCAGTCCTGTATCAGTCAACCCTGCTGAGGTGTTGTGTTTAAAGAATCTTCAGGCTGAACAACCTGAATTCCAACCCTGTGATGGCAAGAATCTTTAACAGGTCACTCCCATCATCTGACCTCTTTGGAACCACTTAATTTCCCTATTTATTACTTTGTGTTGGTCTTTGAATGGCAACACAATTTTGACGGGTTCTGTTTTAGAAATGTATCCGTTTTCAACACTTTATTATATCAAAGCATCTGTTCAGGCTCTTAATTTATAACACCAGCACTGGCATGTGCGCTGCATATCAGTTGTAAAAATCTATTCCAGTGTGTATCTGTTTGTACGAATGTTTGCTTGTGCACAGAGTGCATTTGTGTAAAAGAAGCTGTTTAATTGTATTTGGAAACAGAGATGATGGGTGCGAGCGTCCAGGCTTATTGATATGTTTCTGTGCCTGTGTGAATGCAGCATCCCATCATACCCTGAGATATTTCAACACAACCATCGATCAGCTTCAGCAACACCCAGATCAGATGATACCGGCCTGGGTTACAGGAAGCATGTGTGTGTGAGTGTGTGAAGGACAAAAACTGCAAGGCAGCAAGGAACGAAGAAAGCATCACCTCATGTCTCACTTGCAGGGTGGAAAGATGAAGAAACTGATCAAAATGTTAAATTAATGATAAATGAAAAAAAAAACTGATGAAAGATGATGATGATGATGTGTTTGTTTGTAGGCTTATGTGTCTGCTGTTGAGAGGAGATGGGGGGTTGCGGGGTGTCTTTAGCAACCCTAAACCTCACCCTCAATCATGAATGAGAGCAGATACTCCACCATCACACTGTGTAACTCTCTGGACGCAGGCCAAGCAGGAAAGGGAGGCTGGCAGCAATTACAGGCACACACACACACACACACACTGATCGCACAGCACCGAAAGCACAGAGCAGTGAGGCCAGTTCCATCTGTGATTCTTCAAAGAGTTTGGCTGATATTGATTTGGTGCCAAGGTTAGCAGCTCATTCAGGCAGAGTGGAGCTTTCAGGAGCAGCTGGAAGGAGCTGAGACCACAGCCGGAGACGGAGGCTGAGACCTTGAGCTGAAACACACGGCAGCAATCCTCTGTAGGGGCTAACAATGTCTCCAAGCACACCATCACAATCACAATGCAGACAAAGACAAATAAACACACTGACACATAGGCGCACACTCACACACACACACACACACACACACACACACACACAATCACACACACACACATGCATACATACAAGCACTCTCCCCCACTCACAGTCATGAGCGCGCCACATTGAATGTAGAGTGGGAAAGAGGGCAAAAGAGTGTGAGAGAGAAGAGGTGTTGTGTCTGTGTGTTTGTTGTGGAGAGACAAAGGATTAGTTGTGTTTTTGAGAAAGTGATTGAGCCTCTTCAATTCAACTCTCGTCCCTGGCCAGAGGACCTCTGGGCCAACGCTGTGTACACTGTGTTGTGCAACATTTTTCCGCATGCTCTGTGGACGTGTGTGTGTGAGCAGCTTTGCTTTGTACAGCCCCTGCTTTTCTTTCACTGCACATGCTAATACAGCTCTGCTAACAAGACAATGGGTGTTTCTGTGTATGTGGGTTTATACCCTCTCATAACTCTCTCGTTATAAGACCACCGAGACCTTTCCCCCGTCTGATCAACCATTCAGAAAACAACTGGAGACACACGAAACTGCAGTCCTGAAATATAGAAAAAACCCAATATGAAAACAGTTATTTCAACCAAACACAACACTTTCAGTGTGTCTCTGCAAGAGTTATGTATAAAGAGTTTGTCCAAAACAAACCTCATAGGGAACTTTTTCAAACTAATTTAGAGTCCTAGTACGCAGAGTATGACGATGCATGTTACACGTCATAATTTAACACATATATGCAGTTGTAATGTCACAAAATGCATTACCCAAAACAGACCCGGCATGTTAACGTGCTGGAGGTAAAACCTTCTTATTGATTACCAAACAAAATTGTGGATCAACGAAGGAAAAAAGGGGCTATTTAAATTTATAAACATTTTCATATACATGATTGCACTTACTTGAATGATGCTATTGTATGCTATTGAAGTAATAGACATTATTTGAAGTGTTTTGATGAATACAAAAACTAAACTGAAGGATTGTAAAGACCCCGGCGATGTGTACGGTCTCTGAGTGCTTTTTTCACTTCAGATATACAATCATTTGTCTGATGCTCCCTTCACGCACTTATCCTCCATTAGGACTGCAGTTAAGTCTGATGTTGCTGACTAGAAGAAGAAGAAGAAGAAGTAGAAGAATTATAACTCAAAATTCTACCAACTAAGTAGCAAGCCATTACTTATAACTTCCAGTGACTGAAAAGAGAGAACACTTTCGACTTATCTACTTTACCGTCTTGGGGAAAGCTCAAAGGGTGACAGTAGCTCAGGATGAAGTAAAAAGTCCTCACTAACAAGACCTGATAGCTGAAAACCTTTGCTTTAACTTTAAAATAGTACTTGTCCTTCCATACGTCAGGCCTAGTGCCTGTTACCACTTTACATCCAATGTCAGTCTCAGTCACAATGAATCTATTAACATTAGTCCACAGTTATATGTATCGTTATAGTCCATGTTCATCCTAACAGAATGCAAACCTTTTGATTTTGTGTGCATGCCCCTCCCCTCTCCATCTCTCTCTTCCTCTCTCTCTCTCTCTCTCTCTCTCTCTCTCCATCTCTCTCTCTCTCTCTCTAGCCTATCCTCCTTCTCCTCTCTTACACTCAGGCTTCTCTGTGCTGGACCATCGGCCATCCTGGGAACCTCTCTCCTGGCTGTCGTTGATCTGGGTCTTAAACCCCCCAGGAGATTCAGCCTCTCTCCCTCTCCCCCTAGTTTGCATGTTGTCATGGCTCTCTCTCTCCCTCTGTGTGTTGGTTGGTTTCTTCTCTCTGTGTGTTGCCTTCTTCTGTGTTTGTGTGGCCTGTCCTCTTTCCAGGTCTCTGCGCCGGAGAGGAAGGTGGTGTGGCTCAGATCCTGCTTAGTGGGCGACAGCTGATGAGGCACACTCCATCCTCTGCACTTACGTTTGACCATTTACATGTTGTCATCATAATTGTACATACTACGCTTTTCTGTTGTGAATCTATTCTGTACACACAACATCTATTGCATGTCTCTCCGTTCTGGGAGAGGGATCCCTCCGCTGCTGTTCTTTCTCAGGTTTCTTAAATGTTTCCCCTGGATTTTTGGGGAGTTTTTGCTCATCTGAACTGATGGTTTAAGGTTAAGAGGGTGTCATATGCTGTACAGATTTTAAAGCCCATTGAGGCAAATTGTGATTTCTGTGATTGGCCTATTTATTGACATTTATAATGAGACAGGATAGGGAAATAACACAACTCATGTCCGAGTACTTTTTCAGTCCCTCTGTCTTTTATTCTTGTTTCTGAAAAGTTTACTTTTACAGTTACAAGGTTTTGATATGACAGCAGCAACACGCTCACATACATGTGCATCTGTGTGCGCTCACACGCCCACGCACTTCGCCGCCTCCGCCGTCATCATTCAGACTAATCCCCTCACAGACCCCTCGTGTTGCTCTTTGAACGGAGTACAAAGCGTGTTCTGGGCTTAAAACAGCAGCACAAAGACACAAATAAAAAACCTGCTGAGACTTTTGACCTTTCGGCTGGGATTACAGTTTTCAAACAGCGTTCAAGGAATTCAGCTTTCGCATCCACACAACTTTTCAAACAGCCTCCGTGCTCCCTTCATCTCTGCCTGCTCGCCAATTTAATGGCCCTCATTTTTGTTAAATACCACAAACATGCCGGAGTGAATGTGCTCTATCTTAGTTTTTCATTGGGTTTGCAGCTTCAGGCTGGAATACACAAGGTGAACTCATACAGTTACTGCAGTCATGTGTCTACTTTAGAGCTGCTCACTATTAGGTAGTGTCCAACTTTGGTTTTGTTCTGTTGTCTTTTATCAGACTAACTATAGTAACGTTTAAAGAATAAAAATAACATTTGCTGCTTTTAAAAATTGATTTTTTTAATGATATGGTGTTTTTCCTCAATACCACAAAACGGAATGCAGGAACTTCATTTTTTCACTTTTCTTTCGTTAATCTTGGATACCTTTAGCTTTGTATGGCTGAATAAATCCCTTAAAACCATCTACAGCAAGGTCACGTGGTTGGTTGCAATCATTTCTGGAGCTACTTCACTGCAGACTCTGCGATAATACTCAAGGACAGCTTCAGGATATGTATCTTTTCAGTTTTAAGCAAGATTGTACAATTGTGAAAACGTTTCTTTGTAGTTTTTCACCAAAGCATTTTCGGGCAATTATTGGTGACACAACTCTTAGTCTTTAGAGTACGTCACAGAATGGAGATCTGCTTTTTCTGGTTTAGGAGACAGTTTTTCATGCGCCCAAATATTGATTAAATTGTCAAGCATACAAGAAATAACATGGTTGAATTCTGTTTCAGAGGGGATCTTTTGCTTTAACTGATGTTTGCCTACTAGCAGTTTTCTGAGCTGTTCTGTGTCTCGCTCGGCTCAGAGAAAGTCAGCATGCCTTTATGTGTAAACTAACAAGCGTGTACATCAGAACTCACACATTTACACACACTCAAAATGACACATTATGTGCAGTGCAGGGTGACAGAATGTCATCACTTACGAGAGCAACTTCAAAGCAAAACGCAAAAAAAGTAAATTTCCAAAAGACCAGAAACACAGCTGTGAAGGTACTATCCCAGAAAGGTACACGGGATAACGTGCGCGTGTTTGCGTGAGTATAGCACCGCAAGTCATTGTCTGCTGAATCTGCTCCAATACGCTCTTTCTCTTTCTTTCCTCTTCCCCCTACAGCCCATCCCCCTCCCCCCACCAAACACACAGACACACACATTTTCTTCTCACTCCTGCTTGGCCGTTGACGCCTCTGCGAATCAATATGTGCAATTCTGAAGAAATACTGCATCACCATGGCAACCGGGCCTCCTGTCCTGTGGAGAGGGGAGCTGCAAACTGCACAGTCTGGTTTCTGTCCCACCATCTCCCCTCTCACACACCATTTTATGAGTTTTGGGTCATTTTTTTCAAATATTTAGCTCTGCATCATGACGCAGCAACCAGCAAAGAGCAGGGCAGCAGAGGTGAGAGGGATGCAGTGACAAGCAACATTGATCAAGGCATTTGAAGTCAAAACACTGCAGCGGCATGATGCGGTCCTTTGTGATTGTTCAGCATTTACAAAACTGTGGACCAGAGATGCAAAAGAAAAAGTAAATTCATGTGTCATCTCCACCAGGCCAGAATATTGCAATTTACTGGTATGTCTAAACAGTGTGTTGAGAAGCTACAATTCATACATATTCTGCAGCCAATCTGAAGAACAACATTTTTTTAATTGGACCAATTTACATTGCAAATGTATTTTGTATGTGTCATTTTGTCCACTCTCAGATCCTGCACCGCAGATTCACAGTCAGAAGAAGTCAACTTTCAACCATTTTCTTGTTTCTTCTTATTGTGAAGCACTTTGAGCTGCATTTATTGTATGAAGAGTGCAATATATAGTAAGACTAGAATTATTTGTTTATTTCTCTACACTGATTATGCAGTGAACAGTTTAGGGTTAAGATGTTACACGCAGCACTTTTAATTTTAAAACAAAAGAAAAAAGAAAAAAAGAGCCTGTGTGTGTGTGTGTGTGTGTGTTTGTGTGTGTGTCTGAGGCTAATGAAGCAGGTTGACAGGGAGAGGGCGATCTATACCTTTCCAGTGTCCAGACTCTCAGTCTCTTCCCAGGAGGCCAGCTGCCTGACAAACTCCTGGACCCTAAAGTCCAAAGACAGGAAGAGGGCATGATACTGCAGGCTGTCCGTCAGGAGAAGCTGCTGATGTTTGTTTATCGTGTAAAAAACGTATTAAGTTTTTCTATTATTCACCATAGTAAATCTTATTCCTTTACAAATCCTTAGTTAATGTCTTGTTTGAGATCTAAGCGTCTTTCTGTCTTCTTCCTCTCTGCTTCCTTTCTGTCACTTGATTTTGCCAGATCCCTCACCTACAAGACGTGCCTAAGTAGGTGTGTGTGTGTGTGTGTGTGCGCGCATCTCCCCAATGCAGCTTCAAGTCTGGGGCCGCCACGCTTCAGAGATCTGATGGACACCAGCCATCAAAGGCAGAAAGACGTGTGACAGATACGCAGCTAAAAATACACTCATCTCTCTCTCTCTCACACCATCCTTCTTTTCTTCATCCCTCCTTTCCTTCCACCTTCCTGCCTGAATGTTATTTAGCTGTGACAAAATTGCCAAAAGTAATATGTTTTTAATGATTAAGTACAAAAACTCCTTTTAATTTCCCATTCACTGTGAGTTAAGTCTCTCAATTCTCACACAATCAAAAACATTAACGTGTCTGATTAACTCAGTCACACATAACAATGTGGCACACACATAAAGGGATCATGATAATGTGCTTTTTGATGCACCCATAAAAGAATAATCTATATTTCTACTGGGGTTGTTCCATTTTTATAAGGATTGTGTGACAAAAAAAAATTAAAATGCAGTTTTCATTTTACTGCCCCCTGTTTGAACCAGCTACCTGTAGCTGTTGTTGTCACATAGCCTGAGGAAAACTGCTTTATGAAAAAGAAAAATCAATGGCAGATTCATGAAGGACATTCAATGACATTCACATTCAACACTCTAAAGGAAGGAATTAAACATTCAACAGTGGCTCTTAAGGCCTTAGCAGAGCAGGCACATTGGGGAGGAACTAAAAAAAGGAACAACAGTTCGATTAACTGTAGAATAAGGATGGTTCAGGACTGTGTTACCTATACTTTTAACACATTTATAGGGAACTTTTTAAAACATTTTGTTCAAATATTTGACTATCCTGCACAGAAAACAAAACATATCAATATAAAGTTTCCCAAGAAATGTTCATAAATAGTTAGTCATGCGTCATCATCGCCAGTCGACACATACAAACTGAAATTACTCAGTGGCTCATCAAAAGGAAATCAGTGGCAGCACTGTGGAGAAAATCAATGACAAAATCATCAAGGACATACACGGACTATCACATTCAACGTGGTGAAAGGAGCCTAAAGAGAAAAACAGCCAAACACAGGTGATTATCCAGCACTCTTCAAAGTAAGAGACCTGCTACATAGTGATCAATACTTTCTCGTCTTTTTGTTGCTGTAATGCAGGATGTATAACATCTTGTAGTACTTGATTCAGGAAGTGCCCATCTCATCATATGTTACCTCATTAAAGAGTTGTAGACAGGAAATATTGTAGTGTAGACAGGGGTGGGGCATCATAAGGACCAGCAGACATTTTTTTGTATAATAAATTTTATAACATTAGTGAAACCAAATCTATATCAATGTTAGGTTGTCTCAGAACAAGGTCTGAAAATGTGTTTATTTTTTGTTGTTTGTTTTAAATCACTTTTAAAATACTATCTGTAGTGTAACCACTGAATAGCGGAACACTATTGTTTTTATCAGTTCAATCAATAAAGAGTTCTCTTTTGCACTTTTGCCCTGTTTATTGTCTCCATTGTATCACTATTATCACTTTCTGTATTCGTTGCAGAGAACCTTGTTTACCGCAAACTGTGCTAAACAGTAACAATGTTTAGCTGCATGCAGACACAGAAAATGTATTTTAACTGATCTGCAGAAATGCAGATGTTTTCTATAAAAATCTGTAAAAAAAAAAAAGTATAAATGCAAACAGGAGCAAAGGGTGACTGACAGCACAAATTAGCCCAATCTTTATCTGCTGGATGGGGGTGGGCAATCCCACAGAATTTGGTTGTAACACCAAGTAGAACACAGATCCTTTTTATTATTAAAAGCGGCTAGTGTGATATCATGTTTTATCAGTTTAAAATCATCATGAATGCACTTCTGAATACATTTCTTACATTTCCACTCAAACATCAGGCAATTTTTTTCACTGATCATGCATGTTAAAGATGTTCAAGTTTTCAATAGTAAACAAATTTTCTTAGTGTAAATGGACGAGGTGATCACTGCAGTGCACGCACCAGCAGCAGAGAAGCAGACAATGAGACAAAGACAAGTGTTCATTTACCAAGGACGTGACTTTTAAAAATATATTTATCCTACTGACAATAGCATCTATACTCAAAACGGGTCGTTTTTATTATCACAGACCTGAAATGTAGGTATCAATCTGCCCATCCCCTTTTCAGAACGCACATCTAAACGAGTTTGTAATCTCAATGTTACACTCAGGTTTAAAATAAACATATTCATTAAGTTTGTGTATTCTTGTATTCCCAGGAGACAGGTGGACAGCATTCCTGCAAACAATAAGACTACATAATATCCAACTCAAACTCAACACACATGATTCTGACGGCACAGCAGACCTGCAGAGTGAAGCTCAACAGCGGGTGCAGCAACAATACACCAGCTTATGCAGCGTAACGTTGCAGCAGGTATATCCAACACATACTTGTAAATTTTACACGTGCCCATCGCTCTGATTGCCGGGTTATGGAATGGCGAGCAAAGCTACTGTAAGTGAATTGGGTGTCTTCAATCTTCCCCAATCACTTAGAGCCTGTGCATCAGCGCATGTCATCCATCATGTGGGGCAGAACATGCCCCAGACAAATGGTGCATCAGCATTCTGCGGGGCCTCAACGCTGCCATCGCTGGCCACCTAGGCTTGTGGTTGAGGCTAGAGTTCCCCTGAAAGTCCAGACGAGAGACGACCCTGCAGTTGTATCACAGTTGATATCAGACACCTAAACTGACCTCTGGCAGAGCTCTAAAGTCGAAGGCTTTTGTTTTGCTGAGTGTCAAAAAGGCCACGCGAAACTGTCATCCCGCGAGAGAATAGGCGAGGTCTTGTAGGGACAAGCCCAAGAATTCAGGGAAGCATGAAGAGAGGAAATGTAGAAAGATAGAGTTACAGTAGTGTGTGTGTGTATGTGTGTGTGTGTGTGTGTGCGTACATGTGTGTGGACTTGTCACCTGTGTGCACTCTGTCACAGTATCTTTCACAGTATGTGATGCTGGAACTTGGAGAGGTGTTGCTAGGACAGGGTCAACCTGGTAACCTTGGTAACATGTCACTATAGGACAGTAGAGCTTATTACTAAATGCTTGACCCGCACCTCGGCCCTCTCCCAGAGTGAAGGAGCCATTTCCTGATGGCCTAACCTAATCTGTAGATGGAGGGACTGTTTAATGGA
>JAVQJL010040491.1:0-24849 GCA_036024295.1 Nannoperca obscura
AACACAACCCAAGGTCCGTACCGGTGGGAGGGAGCTTAACCGGGTTGGGCTACCCTGTAACGCCCCAACACACAGGTACTCACATTGGAAGTGACTGATTATAACCTAGAAAAAGACGATTCGACAAAACTCAACGAAATATTCCAGGACATAACCCCCAAACCCATTTGGCTAAACCTTCGGTATGCACAGAAGGTGCATATCTTATTTTATCCTTTCTTTGTGCTGATTAGAAATGGATTGCTGTAATATGCTCATTTTGCTTTTTTTGATGGGTTTGTTAAGAAGACTAATACCATTTGCATATCTATACTGTAAATTTGAAGCTACCACCAGCAGCCACTTAGCTTAGCTTGGAAATTAGATTTTCTACACTTTGGTTTTTGTGCTGATTTAACTGACAATGTATAACTGTTAATTAGCTAGCTTTAGAGGTGCTGGTAGGCGGATTTTGTTACCTTCGTACAGTGCTAGTTTTTCCTTTTCCAGTCTTGTCAGTCTGCTAAGTTAACTGGCTGTAGTTGTATAATCACGGGACAGATATGTCTCTCAGCAAGACACCAAATAAGCGTATTTCCCAAAACGTCAAACTATTCCTTTAAGGATTTTTAAACCCTTAATGACCAAGAAATCATTACGGGTTTTCAAGAAATGGGCTTGGTGTCCTCTTGAGACAAAAGGAAGCTCAAATCACTGACTTGTTGGGCTAATCATTCACCTGAATATAAAACAGTAACAGACATTTTGTCATCTTTCTGGAGCCAAGGTAGAGGGGGGTGTTTGACCTCTCCACTTGTGTCAACACACACTTTCTAAATGTGACAGCCCAACAGTCAATATAAGCATTGTCTTAATTTTGAGTCGTGAAATGAAGCATCAGTGACAACAAACCCTATGAATATGATCATATGGCATCTTGCGAAGTTGGTGTTATCTTAAGCAGATTTTGTTATCATACAGTATACAATTAAATAAAGATTGTCCCCTGTGAAATTGCTTTTTAGTGATAGCCTATTCTATAGTGGTCTGCTTTTTCACACAGTCTGGGAGGAGCCTGGTAGACTTTTACCATGGACAAATGATCTCTTAACTCTCCTCCCTATGTTTTATAGTGCTGCCTTGTTTGGTTTATGGTGATCGTTGAAGATTAAACTGTTGGGTTGGGTAGGAAAGAGGGCGTGCAGAAAGGAGTAGGGGCCAAGTATGCTGTCACTTCTATGGTGAACTATAGTCCATGTTTATCATAACTGTGATATGACATCAAGATGGCACACCTAAGTGAAGAATGTGCACTTTTGTACTATAAACGTGTTAACATGCTGATGTTTCTGGTGCTCTGGTGTCAACTGAAGTGAAATCCCACATCCCACCAATATTGTTTCTAATCATCAAGCAGACGCATGAAAATCATGCTGCAAGGACAGGTCATTGGACACAATGGACATTCAATATGTTCTTTTGATTATGCTATATTCATGAAATGAATGTTCTCAGAAACACATCATTGTTTGATTTGGCAAAGCTAAAGGCTAATACTCTTTCTGTTAGCCCCAGTCCCTGTCACATGGTGGACGTTTGGATCATTTCAAGAAATCATCATCCAAGTCAGATTGGAGCAATTCCAGTTTGTTTGCAACTCATCAGTGTTGATTGCATACACCCATTTCTGTCTGTGCATGGCCTTTGCTGATACAATACAAAGACATGGCAATTTGAAGGTTTAGCACAAACGATTACTGTCAGTCCCCATTACAAAGCCTTTGGTTAGCTCAGAGCTCCTTGAGTCCAGCCCACTGAGTCTCAATCTCTGTTGCCCAATCAGCAAAATGACCCCTGATAGTGCACCTCACAGACCAGCACTATCAGAAAAGCCACAAAACACACAATTGAATTTGCTCTGGCATGGAGCTCACCCCTGGTTTCTATGGCCGTACAGTATGTAAGTTAATTATTACATCGGGCTGCCTCCAGAATAAAGTCACTGTCAAAGCTTCTGATACAAAGAGATCACTGCTTCTATGATCATTTTTACTGAAATCAATACTTTGTCATAGATATTTCTGAATATACTTCTGTTTAATACTAAAACTATGTGCATGTACTATTCTAGTATGTCTAATCACTGACTTTAAAGTTTTTCATATAGTATTTAGACCCCTTGTGGTACTTTTACTGTAATTATTTTATGACATATGTTCTGATCTGTTTCAATTTTTTTTATTAGGCTTTAATTTTTGTACACGTACTTACATTTAATGACAAATGTCTTGAATTTTGTAAATTTACATAGCAAAATTATCTTTATTCAGATGTGGACCTTGATTGTGAAATGCTCTGGGCATATCACTCAGTGCCGGTGCTTCAGATCATTTTATATGATTATTATGGTTATCATATCAGGACCTCAGAGGCTAATGGAGTAATTAGTTATGTTTTTGGCTCATCAACATCCACAGAAACAGATGGATGTTACTTGTGAACAATGTTTCTCAATACATGCACTAATCTTTGATATGCAATGTACATGCAAGATATCACAACACTGCTGTTTAAAATCAATGATCTATACTCTGCAGTAGTGTTTTTCCATCACGAGGAACCAACATTAAAACAAATCCCCCAGTACAGTGAAAGATATACAACAAGAAACCTTTTGGTAAGTCAGTGTGTTGAGTTCATCACTACTGGAATCCAATCACTCATTCTTAACAGTAAGGCAGAAGCAAACTGATGCTTGGCCTGAGTCAACCCCGTAAAGACTGGATGGTGTTCTGCTGACCTGTAGGCCGATATATTTCTTACCTTGACGAACAGAGAGATGTCATGCTGTCTGGGGTCAGCCGGTGCTGCGCTGCTCTCATCCAGAGTGACATTCTCCAGAGTCTTCAGGCTGTAGTCGACCGACTCCTCGGGCCTGGTGTCACTGTTGGGGTGGGTGTACGCCATCATCATCCCATCGTCCGCGTTATCCTCTTCCCGGATCCTCCGCTGGCTCGGCGGGTCGTCGCACGGGTCGTCGCACGGGTCTCCGGGGGAAGGGGAGGATGCTGAGGAGGCCGACGAGCGCCTTGATCCATCGTTCGCCACTGGCTCCGGCTCCACCTCTGCTATTTCTTTTGCCACTTTCTCTGCTTTAAGATTTCCCTCTGCTTTAACTTTTTTCTCTGCTTTAACCTCATCGTCGTCGCTGGATGAGGACGACGAGCAGCTTCGTTTGTCGCCGTCTCTGGTGTCCATGTAGTCCGGCGAGCCGCGCTCGGCCTCCGCAGCGGCAGCGGCAGCGGCATGGACCGTCACCTCGCTGTACAGCTGCCCCCTGGCCTCCCCTGGATTCTCTTGTTCAGGCTCTCTGTCGGGGCCGTCAGCTCCATCCTTGCGCTCTTCACGCACGCTTCCCTCATGTACTGTGTCATAGATGTGGTCCATGTTCGCTGGTGGTGGTTGTTGTTTTTTTGGCAGACCCGGGGTTTAACGTGGAGTGCTGAAGTGGTCACAGCGGTGGCGCACAGTCCGCCTGCCTCTGACTGACTGAGTAAATTCCAGCGATAACTCATAAAAGACCTTTGATCCTGAGAGTTAACAAGTGATGTATGCAAACGCTGAGGCCTGTGCCTTCAAGGACACACTGGCGGTGTAAGGCAGCGTCTGTTTAAGTGCAATGGTCCTACTTTCTGAGTGCACTTTCTTCATTTCAGGCCAAAACTGTAAAAAAAAATAGTAGTAGTAGTCATAGTAACAAGCTTAACATTTTGAGTTAGACAATTAACTCAATTTCTTAGCTTTTATGCAATTTTCGCTCCTGTTAACCAACTCCAAGAAGTTTCTTACTTTGTCATGAATCACGATTAAATATTTATCAGGTCACTTTGAAGCAAGAGATTCGCTTGGTTTGTTGATACAATTAAAGTTTTACTTTAAATGCTAATTAATTTCTTTAAACACTAATCATTGCCAAGCATTTGGAAAATGTTGTAGGTCCCCTGCTCGTCCCCTTGAGTTATCAACTCCAGTTAAGATGTGTGGGTGGATCAAAGGACATTGTTTCAGCTTTTTACAAAAGTTATTAAGGGGGGAGTCCGAATCGTGGGGAGGGTTGTCTTTTTATTTGTGGTTTGTCTCTGAACATTTTGGTGCAGGGTAGGATCTATTTTTACCAGATTCTTTTTTTTATTATATCCATGTGTAGTGCAACCTGCATGTTCCCCATTTATTCTCATCAAGGTTTAAACTGGAGTATATCTTACATTCTTTCAGCTTTGCTTTTAAAAATGTTTTATAGTAAAACAAATTGTAAACAATTATATTTTGAGACATGGGGTGAGGGTAGTGTTGAATTTGTTTCACGTCAACGGGAGGCTCCAAAGAAAAGATTTAACACTGAGGAGGACCTTGCTTTTAAAAACTGAACACAAACAAATATGAAACATAAGGTTCAGGCCCCCTCTCCCCCTGAATCATTTTCATACAGTCCCTAGTGCACACAATTGGTAACTATTTTTTATGGCATATAATTAGTTGCTGTTTTTACTTGGGTTTTATCAGCCTTCAGAATAAAATCACTTGAACATCCTTCTCGACTTGGCAAAGTGAAGACAAGAAACTGGACTAAGAAAATCCTCAGCATCATACACAAACAGACAAAATAAAGAAAATACCAATTGCTTAAAGTCCCTTTAATTTCAGAAGACTCTTTAATTGCATCAACATGGCAAAGATAGTTAATTTGTAAATTATATTAAATATCCATATTTCAAATCCAAGTTAATTATCAACTGAGGTAAACCTGATATTCTCTCCTAACAATTCCAAATGAATTATTTAAATATATTATGGATATAGTTCATTTCTGTCAACAAGTCAGGGGAAAATTATCAGACAACACTTCTTTCATAAAACAAGACAATCAGAAAATTAACCATTTCCATATAAATACTTTCAATTTATGAATTAAAATTTTGTAAAAAGTATATATCACAGTGATGTCTGTCATTTTGGGCACAGGTATTAGTCAATGCATCTAAAAGCAAAAGGAGAAAGTTGAACCAATTGTTTTTCCTTAAAAGATGCTGAAAAAATATTTGAATTCTCTTTATTTGCAGATTTGGATTCTGACCTATGATTATGCTAATTAAAAAGCTTTTTGGCAAGAGGCACCTAACCTTTTTTTATCATTTCAAATAGCAACTATAAACAAAAAGTGCAAATAATACATGACCTAAAAAGCATCCAACTACTGCCCCTTTGTTCAGTTTCATTTCCTGTAGTGCAAATCAGGGGAACAGTTCTTGCAAGTCATGCCGAAATAGTCTTCTCAACCAAGCAACAACAAAACCCTTAAAGTCCCTATGACGAAATACTGAGCAATAGCAATTGCACTTCACATTTCACCAACAAATGGCCATGGTTATGACAGTCAATGTATGAACAGGAGGACAGTACACAGTCATCTACATTAGGAAAACGCTCTCCAAACACAAACTCTACAACAACAAAAAAACAGACCGACACAAACGATTGCACACCTTAGAGAGATGTTCTCTGTTAAGTTAAAAGGCAAATGGTAACAGACTATTAAAGAGCAAGGTCGTGATGTGATTGGCTCATGGAATGACTTACACATATGAGCGAAAGCCTGGCACATTGAGTGAGTCTTTAATGGAACATCTGCTTCCAAGTAACATTCACAAATAGTACTGACCCCAGCCAATATCCTGAGTCAGCCAATGAGTTGAGATTTTCATACTTTCCTGATTAATCACAGTATTTGTATTTCAATGTAACTTCTAATTCAGTGCTCAGACCACAAGTAGAACAATTGGTGGCAAAAACCTGACAAGGCCCAGTGTTACGGCCAGGTAGAAAAGGTGTCTGTATGCTTCACTTCCACTTTACAAAGCACATGGCAGAGAAAGTAAGCAAGGCTTGAACTTCTCCCACAAGCTAACTTGTATTATTTTTCACACTATTCTGTTTTCCTATGTGCAAGTAAGTGCAGCACTGTGAATTCATGTGAACAATTGTCTGAAAGTGTGTGTGCAGTCATCCCCATTTCAACGATGACTACTTCGTGCCACTCTGTGATGGCCGGCTTTTCATGACTGTGGCTATAAACACTTTTACCTTCAGACAAACAAGTTTGTTTCAAGCATACTGACACCTTAATGTTATTCAAGTCATGGTTTTGGCCAAAAAAATGTTTATACTTGCCAGTATCACAGGTTCAAATTCCACTCTTAGCTTTGACTATTTACTTAAGTGACAATGAAAATGATGATGATTTTAGGTAAAAATCACAAAGCAAAGCCACTATAAAGCCCATGTAAAGGTTTATTATCTTGATTAAGCCTGCACCAGAAGCAAACCCTACACATTTTCCTTACACTCAAGCAAGCAAGTTGTACCAAAATACATGATTAGGAGGTTAGATTAGATTCCCTTGTTCTCCAACTAATAGAAAGTGCAGCACAATGGCATTTTAGGGGATGCTTCTGGGCAAAGCGGACTACCTTGGGGAGCAATACCTCCTCTTCTTTTATGCCTGCCATCATTTCTGTTTCTTCAGCTACAGGTGCAAGTCCTCTTGCAGTAAGGGCTGCGACATCTCCCTGCTTCTGTGTTTTAGCGAGGGCAGCTGTTTGAGCGTGACTTGTCTGATGTAGACCACCAGAAAGCCCAGCACCATCACCACACCAAGGAAGGAACCAACAACAGGAGCGTAGGAGTACCCGTTGACCCTGGGAGGGATGCTGGGAGGTGATGGAGTTGGCACTGCGGACAACAGGTCCTGAACATTGAAGAGGGAGCCGTTGTTTGGTAGAGGGCGGATGGATAGGATGTGGCACATGAGAGGGTAAAGGTCAACGGAGCGCATGGAATTTTTGATGTATTTCTGGCGAAAGGCCGGCCCACGGGCCACAAACACAGGCTGCATGCTACGTAAGGTGTTGTCATAGCCGTGGTTTCCCACTGGAGAGACAAGAAAAGACAAAAAGACAAGAAATATAAATTGCATTAAGACTTACAATGCTTGGATGTTTATTATTCTTGCATTAATCTCCAGATCTCCAGTTTCCACATCCCATGAATCACAGGCCACACGTTTAGTTCAGAGATTTATGGAATCTGGCTCTGCTGCTCACCAAGATGATTTACTATCATCACTGTTTGCCCCAGCAGACTTGGTTACTGCTAAATCAATCACAGCAACGTTCAAGAAAAACTGAAAATTAAATTAAAACACACAAGCACAAAGACCTTTGAAGCTTAGACAGGCTAACTACTGCTTCTAAAATCTATCTGTGCTATTACATGCTTATTAAATTTATATTTTACTCATTGCACAGCTCTTCTTCTTTTATTATTATAGTATATTTTCTATTTTGGTTTTATTTAATCTTTTTTATTTTTCTGTATATATTGCTCTTGTTGGCACCCACGCACCAAACCAAATTCCTCGTATGTGAATACTTACTTGGCAATAAACCGGATTCTGATTCTGATTCTGATTCTGATTCTGATGCTGTTCCCCGTTAAACAGTGCCTGTGTGCGGCTTCCTGAATCTTGACATCACAGCGTGATTGACAGGTTTGGTGCCATTGTGGCTGTTCAGAGAACAAAACCAAAACCTGCTCACTGACTATATTTGACAAACTAAGCTACAGAAGGTGACACCGCACAGGAAAATGAACAAATACATGAAACCATACATTTTAACATTTCTGTTAGTGTACAGATTAAACAAACAGGGCAGAACGTGTTAGTTTTGAATGTGGTACCTTTTCACTTTAGACAGAGCCAGGCTACTCTTCTTTCTAGTGCCAGTGGAATCTACGGTGGAGGTAGCCCCAGTGGACTACAAGGTAATGTAGATTTTTGTTTGTTCTCACCATCTACATGCATCACAGTGACTTCTATATGTCATTCACTTATTCTGACTGTGGCTAAAAGTCTTCCTGGGAAAAGTACTGTATAGGTACATCAATGAACAATAGATAAAGTAAATGTTAAGTACATAAATAACACACAAATTACAAAGTCCACTGAGAATCAATTCAGTTCAATTCAGTTTTATTTATATAACGCCAAATCATAACAAAGTTATCTCAGGGCAATCATGGCCTGATTCATTTTAAGGTGGTGATTTTGGTTTGTTAAGGTAGACATTTCCTTTGCTTTAGCATGGATGCATATGTCATATTCCGAGACCGAGGTCTCAGGTTGCATTACCAAAGCAAACAGCTCAGGAGGTGCTCCGGGAATAACACCGTGGTTTGGAAAGTGTGATCTGACCTGTCACCCCTGTCACTGCTGCAGCCAGGCCTCCCTCTGAACTGAGGGTGTATGGACTTGCATTCATGCTAATTCAATTTAGAGAGAATCCGTGCTCCGGTATGCAGTAAAGATGACCATGACCCTTTCCACTGTGGTTAATTTATCTTAACAGGAAGTGTCTCTTTTGGATTCCTACTATTTAGATTGCTGGGGCCGCTAACATATGATCTAAGGTAGGTCAAACAGCTGGAGAACTATCCAACATGTGTAATTCCAATGAACACGGCACAGAAGACAAGGCTTTCCTCAACATCCTCACAGGTAGTTAACTTGATCCACCTGGTCAAATTTCCAAAAGCAAGACATCACTGTGGAAAGATAGTGGAGGCTGTATCAGAGGTCCAACCAGCACCGCATTACTGTTGTAGCAGCAACACAATATCAGCTTTCTGCATGTTGGAGGTCCTCTGTAAATAGTACATAGTACTACACACAAGGAATGGGACTTACTTAGTAGTAAGTAGTGCTGTACATCTGTACTGATTATCAGGGTAACCACTTATTAACTGTTTATTACCCCCATTTTATGTAAATAGTATTGGAAATTTGGTCAACAGTTAACAGCAAACAGTTATTGTCAGAATGTACATGTATTGCAGGAATGGAGTAAACCATGATCACCTTTATGAGGGTCCCAACAATTATTATATATTTATGACACTAATAATGTACATATACACATTTACACAAATCATGTGATCGATGTGAGCCATTATTAACCCAACTGGTCGAGGCAGATGAGCGCCCACCTAGAGCCTGGTTCTGGTTCTGCTCAAGGTTTCTACCTGTTAAAGGGGAGATTTTCTTGCCATTGTCTCCTGTTGCTGCTCATGGTGGGATCGTTTGGTCTTTGTGTGTGTGGAAGTTGGTCTCGACCTGCTCCATGCGCTAGAGTGCCCTGAGATAACTTTATGATATGGCGCTATATAAATAAAATTGAATTGAATAACAGTATCCAAGAGTGCGAGAAAAAACCTGCAGCTCATGGAAGTGCATCTGTCCTGCTCAAGGACACTTAAGCAGAAATGGACAACCCTTTTCATGTATTTATGTTGTTCTTCGTGTGTGACTGTGTGTGTGAAAGGCGCAGCATGTTTCCTATTAGTGCCGATGATTTCCCCAGAGAGCCAGCAGCGCAGAGTTACAGAGCCCGAGTGTCGTCAGGAGGCACAGTGTGTACTGTTCTAAACAATGTGCCGAAAAACAGGGAGGTAGAAAAAGAAAACATTCTTTTACAGTTAAATAACATTGAGAAAGAGTGGATGGAATCAAGCATCATAAAGCCTGTGTTACAAAAGTGATCGTGTTACGTAAACATGCTTTCTTTTAACTCTGTGGTCTGCTCTTTGGGTGTCTGTGTGTATATGCACTGTTATGGGAGTATATACACCGTAGGCGTATGACAGAATGAGGTTTGATGGCGTTCTTACTCTAAGAGTCGTTCATGCATTCGTACTCGTGTGTGTCCCTGTGTGTGAGTGAGGGGAGTTTACATATAGTAATCCAGGAAACACACGTGATTGCGTGTGATTGGGGTGTGAGGCACAGCAGACTTCCAGCACAAACAGTTCAGCGGGCCGGCACGGCGTAAAAAACGCCTGGGTGTAAACGCCGAAGCGCCGCTCGGAGACGTCAGGTCGGCCTGGAAGGTGATGTGTTGTTTCAAGCCTTGAAAGCAGGAGAGCGTTGTTGAAGTTACCTTGTGGTTTCAGTGCCTCTTTCTCTGCGGCATGAACAATTAGCAGCATGAGAAGAGAAATGGAAAGTGAAAAGAACCTGAGTAGGGGATGCTGTAACAGCAGTTACACAGGCAGGGTGACATATTGGATGTGAGATGTGGGTCTGTTCCTTTGGGTGCTTAATGAGGAACATTGTGTGTGTGTGTGTGTGTGTGTGTGTAAGAGTGCTTAACGATGAGAATATGCCTTTTACTTACATGTGTAACTTACGTGCCCATTATGCCATATAAGTAATCTCCCGTGTTCATTTTTATCTTTGCTTCATCACCGTAAGCTCCTACTTTTGACGTGATGACAATGCTGCCTTAAAATTGCAGCAATTTCCCGATTTACAGATACAGATCAGTTCAAGATGTTTGACCTAAAAGCACTCATAAATGCACACACACACACACACACACACACACACACACACACAAGCATACTGTAGTGCCCCATCTGTTCATCACACAGTATGGACGGAGGGTGGGGTGTGGAGTCAAAAAGCGAGTTGTGGCAGGGAACTAGCCGGGCATGAAACGTCTACTCACATTTGCCTGAAGATGGAGCATTTGATTTACATGTTTAAAGCCTTGAGTATACAGGCTGCTGCCAAAGTCAATATCAGCGCCGCACTTGTTTTTCCCAAACGGTTTAGCAGGACATTAAACATTTTGACAAAATTATCAAACTAACCTGCCTCTAGTGTGGCAGCCTCTGACCTCATAGCTAAATGTGTTTACTCTGGCTCAAATGGGCCATTTAGACTCCTTTTACTTTGTAAATACCAGTGTCATTTTTCTGAACCTAATATTAAAATATGCCAGTTAAAATACATTTGGCGATCGCCGTGACACGAGCGCGCGTGAGTGAGTGAGTGAGTGAGTGAATGTGTGTGTGTGTGTAGGGCCTCTGTCATAGAGATGGCTGTTCCACCATGGCGGCTTGTGCTCACAGAGAGATGGGTGGTAAATGTTGTCATTCACTGCTTCAGCCATATGTGGTTATATAATAGCAGAGCGGAGAGCCTACTGCTTTTACCTGCATATTGATATTAGAGCCCCTCTGCAAATATTAGTCTTAGGTGGTTTGATACCTCAGCAGTGATTGACTCAGGCTAATTGAATTAGAGTGGCAGCAGAGACGGCACAGAGCTACATTAAGAGCTCCGACTCTGAAGGGAGACGTTCACGGCTCGAAACTCTACACAGTCTGTCTTCCAGCCATTATCATTCTACAATGATCCAGAAAATGTCAATCTCAGCCACAAACTAAACTATTTTGAGGTCATCGCTCATGGCTGCATGTGGTCAGTCACTCATTTTGCAATGTGTAGTCTTCAATTAACACGTCTACACAAACGGTTAACTCGCAGAAAAGATTCTGATGATTTACTGTCAATATTCCTCCAGAAGGATGGCGATTAAGGATGGATCCTTTGTGTTTAGGGCAGTTGTCTTTCTAGGACTAAGAGAGAGCTCTCAGGGCCCCAAAAATGATCCCGAGCCCTGGCTGCGCTCTTCACACTGGGGCCTGCGGGGTTGGCTTAGCTTTAGCTTAGCTTTAGCCAGCATGCTGTTGTCTGTCTCTCAAGCACAGCTTTAGCTTGCTAACCAGAACCAGAAGCGTTCCCACCAGTCTGCGCCAAAGAAGCCCCTGTCATCCATCAGAGGGGCTTATTGGTCGGCTACAAAGGGGGAAGATGAGAGGGGAGGCAGAGGGTGTTTGTGGACAACGTAGGGTCTGTGGAGGACAGAGTCTGATCCCCATTCCCTAGTGGGACAGTTAGCTGCAGGTGAAGGAAGACGAACGAGGAGCAGAGCAGGACTGCTCATGAATCTTCAGCTTTCTTTCCATCCCATCACGCCTCTGAGCAAAAAAAAGACTGCAAGGGCAGCTTTTCTTTAACACAAGAAGAGCGCATCAACCTGAAGTAATGCTTCTGGACAATCGTTGTAGTCGATGTCCGCGCACGCATACACGAATACAAGTGATTTTCTCTGGACTGCAGGGCCGCATCAAACAATCCAGGTCCTTTCATCTTATTGTTGTAGCATTCCTAAGATCTGAGTTTATTCATGAACTTCAGTGCTGGACCAAATCTCGTGCCCAGAATGACATCAGCTTTCCCATATTACTCACAAGAAAATTCAGTGAGCCACTCATATCGTAGTCGCCGAGCTGTGCTGTCGGTGGGCAGAGTGTGAGGTCTCTTAAACAGTCTAGCTCATCACTTTAAAAATCTCCTGACGCGACCTCCATGCAGTTGAGGTCACATCACTCTGCCATAGTGGACAGCACACAAGGGTATATTTCATATCTGTCCACACTCTCTCTAACCTCTCAACCTTCTTAATATTTAATTTAGTCCATCAATCTCTCACCTTAAAATCCCCTCCAACTCTACGTTCAGGAATCAACAGGTCAATGGTCAAATCACTCTCTCATTGCAGCGGGACAGGAGTGGGTGGGCTGGCTGGAAAAAGCAGAGTAGTGCAGGTAGGTCATTGAGGATGAATATCAGGAAAGTGATTAATGTGGCATTTGGAAGATTCCCCTCATACCTCGAGCCTGAGTAGCTAGCAAGCTAGAGACTAGCGATAGCATGGCTGGGGGCAGCTGGCAGTGATTAGCTTATGATTCACTTTAGCTGCACATAGAGGCAGCTTGTAAAAATATGAACAGTATAACTGTTTCCTGAGTTTGTGCTGACAGCAGCTCCTGGGGGAATGCTGCTCTCTGCAGCAACACATGGCAACGCACTGGGTCTGTGCCAGCCCATGGATTAGCCACGCTCACTAACAGCTAGCTTCTCCAGAGCTGGACTAACACGAGGTGCCACACAAGCTTCCTCAGTTTTACACATGGAGGCCAAGTGCAGTCCATACACAGTTAAGCACTCTTGAATTTGATACCCATACGAACATTTTGACGAGTACAAGGCACTCAGAGCCAAAACCTCCAATGTAGAACAATTCTTTAACCACCTGCCCAAAGGCATCACCTAAATTTTACGTTTTTAAGAAGAGATTTTTCTGTGTTTCAAAGTTATTTGCAGTGGTGTACCAAGTATTTAGGTCTTTGACATACCAGCAGTACCAAATTATAAACATACCCTATTATAAAAGCCTTATGTTCATACTTTACTCAATAATAATAATAATAATAATAATACTGGAAATCCCAGATTCAAATGACCACTGACATCATATGTTCATTGGCTCAAGGCCTATCGCTCCAAGAAATGAATAGGATCTATTCATACTTTTATGAGACAGACTAACAGAAAGTCGTACACGAGCAAAAACATGACCTCTCTTATGGAGGCAATAAAAAGAGTACGCCAAAGTATATTTTTTTTATACAGTTTTATAACGATGTCCATTGATAAAGACAGAACCACTGGGATCCTGAATTTCACTTGACGTCCTTTACCATCTCCCTTCATCAGCCACTCTCAGGCCAAATGCCCTGCACAAAGCCACCGCCAGCTACTGAGTGCTGGGTGGGAAGTCCCCGTGTGCGCGGAGCAGTAGGTCATATAGTAGGCTCCAGCCCGGCCAGCAGTGAGCAGTCATCTGAGGGCTCGGCTGCCTCCAGCAACACTCTGTCATCACATTCATATAGCGCTTAGTGCAAACCATATGCTTCCACAGCACAGCAGCACATAGCAACACAGCAGCAGTTTATGTGTTGGCATTTCTGATATGCATTCATGAGAGGGTACTAAGTAGCTGTTGAATATTTGGGGTGGGGTGGGGGGAGGGGGGTGATTGGCCAGCTCTGTTTTAAAGGCAGGTCTGTTGGCTATCAGTCTGGATTTGGACCAGGTTGCTGTTCCATTAACTTAATGTCAAATGTACGACATTAAGTCGTTAAATCGGTGGTCATTTTGAGTTTCTTGTTAACTTTTAACATTTAAGTGTCTGAATAAATACCAGACATGGTTCTTACCGCTCATGAGTACATTTATTAAAGCGATGTTATGAAGTGGAACAAGACGCACATTAAATATTTCTCTTAGCACAAAAAACTGGAAACGGGGAAACAGTTTGCCCTAACAAAATCCCCCTATCACCACCTCTACAGCTCACTGTTTAACATGTCATATCTCGATATATATGTACAACCTGTTTGTATTTTTGTATGGATTAAGTAAACAACAGATAACATATTGAGTATTGAGGTGATATCAGGTGGATTTTGTGACCTTTAGACAGATCCAGGCAAGCGGTTTCCCCCGTTTCTACTCTTTGTGCTAAGCTAAGCATCTCCTGGCTCTAGCTTCATGTTGATCGTACAGACATGAGAGTTGTTTTAATTCCCTAATTTCACTCATGAAGTTGCAAGATAGTGATATATATAGAGTTATTCAATTCAGACTTTTAGATTACAGTGATGACTCTTATGTAAGACTCAGGTGCTTATTTGGACCTGAGTCAGACGTGTAAAATTGCCATCGTATTTATGTAACATAAGACATGTTTGAAAGAGGTTTTACATTTCTACAACTTTGATGATTTTTAGGTGGAATACCCCTTAAAATGCATGATGTAATTGTATAGATATTTAGAAACCCCTTGAAGTGCACACTTTACAGCAACAACGAAATTAAGAATAAATAACAACCATCATGATAACAGCATACTCTCCCCGTTCGATGATATGATGTTGTGCAGAACTTGGTCTCAGATGCTGCTGACAGCTTCTGCACAAACTCACTGAAACATGCTGCACAGTGCTCATTTCATTCTGCAGGTTTTTAAGGGTGGACCAGTTTTACTGTGACGCTAAGTGGGGGAATTACCATCAGCTGGTGTGATCTTAATATTTCAGTATTTGCTTTGACCTCTTTGATCTCCAGATGTGTGACTCTTAAAATGCTGAGACTGAAGAAAACTTGGCAGCATTGTGATTTGAGACTTCTGTATCAGACCTTTATTTTAATGCTCAATATCCACAAAAATGAGCTGATGTGCAAACCTCAGTTGTTCTCCGGACTTTTAAGAGTCCACAAAGTCACAAACATGTCATCTTAATATTTCTCTTTCTCAAAAGTCATGAATGTAAACACCATTGTGCTTTCTTCTCTCTGGGCCACAAAAGCCTGGGGTTACTGCAGTGTGTGTGTGTTTGTGTGGGGGTGATGGGTTTGGAAATTGGTTTCAATTGAATGCACACTCTGCTGTTTGTTGACTTAATATCATAATATGTGGTAGGAGGACGATTACGTGTGGGGAGCCCAAGTTTCCACACGCCTGGAATGTTTCTTCTTCTGCTCTGCTCTGCTCTGCTGGGTTTGTCGAATCATGTGGTTAACGGGGCTGGCATGTAGCTCCGGCTCTGATAGGGATGTTAAAATGTATGAAGCATTTTATTGAGAAATTATCTAGAATGAGTGAAACAGATCGAGAGGTTTAAAATGTGTATTTCTGTGCATCCTTCTAGGGTGTCGGGTCCCCTCCTGTCTCCGGGGATGAAGGGAACGGGGACGCCGCCGCCTCCTCTGGAGAAACAGCATGTCCACCCTCACCACAAGCCCTACTCTCACTATCACCACCATCAGCCTGCCAACGACGGTAGGACTGACCCAAAGACATCTGGCCGAATGTAACTTAACTTGTTTCAGGAAATCTGTTTTGACTAGAATTTGAAAATTGTTCATTGGCGTTTCAATTTAATATCCTGACAGTTTTCCTGTTGCAGGTAGTCTGAGAATTACTTTTGCATAACTTCCTATCAGAGAATTTACAGTGTCGGATCACTTGAATATACACAATACCCCTGTGTCCTTTTTAAAACGCTTACTGTACCAGCAGACCCAGATGAAAGGCCTCAAAGAGAGGAAGTTGTCTCTCAGAGCAGCGATACTGCCCTGTGGCTCTGTCAGAGCATTTTTAGGACAGAGTGAGAGATTAAAGTCGCAGAGACGGAGTGGGGAAAACCACATGCCGGAAGCCTTTTCCCTGCGCTGAATTAGCCAACAAAATGCTGGCTCATGTATTCAGCTGTCTCTCAGCGCCCTAACATGGCAGGCTCAGCTGTCACTCCCGAGCCTTTTTCCTAATGCCTTAAACACTGTTTTCCCTGTAAAGATCTACACATGGACGTCTCTCTAACCGCGCTGTGGTCAGGGAGTTGCGTAAAAGCGCTCCAGGAAAGGCTGCTCTCCCATTATTGTGACTCTTGCGGTCCGTTCTGAGTACAAACTGAGACGATGGGGACAAATGTTACATACTATGGGGCTGGCACAGTTAGCGCAAGCACAAATATAGCATTGTCATAATTTGAGATCCACAACAAGTTTCGGCCAGATG
Organism: Nannoperca obscura; assembly: GCA_036024295.1. NCBI lineage: Eukaryota > Metazoa > Chordata > Actinopteri > Centrarchiformes > Percichthyidae > Nannoperca > Nannoperca obscura. Next base: position 16,368 of record JAVQJL010040491.1, read on the forward strand.
GAGAGGACGCTTACTGACCTTGGAAACAATCACCCATAGACACTGGTGGCAGTCGATCAAGTCTGGCTTCTATTTTTCTCTGCTCTTCCTCCTCCCTGCTCCTCTACATCATCCCCTCATTTCCCAGAATACCAAGGCAGCTTTCAGAGCTGCTTCCATTTCGGAGACTCTTACAGGATGGAGCAGACGGTCGGTGGCGTCCACGTCCCGGGAGATTCTCACGCCTACACTTCTCATCAGCACAATGGCTTCCACATGCCGACGAGCACCACTGGCACCGCAGGTGAGGACGTGTTACCTAAATGCCGGAATCGTAATAGATCGTAACAGATCACCCGAATGATTTCATCAGAGTATTACATAAACTGCTCTTGATATCATCTCTTCCAGGCTTCGGCTTGACCCAGGAGCTGCAAGGCGGTGCAGGGTGCCAGTTCTCTTCCAGCCCAGAGGAGAACATTTTCTTCCAGGTGGGCAGCTTTGACCGCAGCCTGAGCCACATGTCCTCCGTCTACACAGAGACATAGAGCAACACTGGAGCAGGGCGCGCTTCACCACACCTACTCTACTACTCTGCAGTCCAACTCCTTCCACACCTGTCTTATCACACTTGGATCACCTCTTCTAGTTCCTGTTTCCTTTTTTTTTTTTCCTCATGCAAGATATGGGTCACATGTTAAATCACAATAATTTATAGCTTATTCTGACTTACTTCGCTGCCAGATGGATGGGAAATCAGCAAGATAAAACAAACATGTTTGGAAGTCGGTTTAGTATACTGCAAGGTGAACTTCTTACCTGACATTATCTGAATGGTCAAGATGTAATTGACCCTAATAGTCTAATAGTCAAAATAAATCAAAACAGTGGTTCCCAACCTTTTTATCTCGTGACCCCTTAAAACAAGCTTGTTGTGTCACTGGTTGCATACGTCTATCAGTTGTGACCAGTTAAACCAAAAGGTTTTTTTTTTTTTTTCTTCATCTTTGTAATTTTTTACAGAAAAAAAAATTATTCCGTTATTCACAAGTAAATAATCAAAGATTTGAGGAAAGCGTGAGAAAAACACAATCTGAGGTACTCAGCCAATTGTATACATGAAGCTCTTTTAATTGTCACGAGGAGTAGTGCTCAGCCTGTGAAAACCGTTTAATGCCCTCTGTGGAAGTGAAGGGAGCTTCCTCAAGTCAGAACCCCCAGTGATCATAGTGATGTCATCAGGATTATCTCGATTTGGCCTTGAGATTTTAACAGAAAGCCTGCGTTACGAACTTGCAGCTTGAAATATGTGGGCATTTATCAGACAGGGAGGATCTAATGAAAGCCATTGAGTTGCATTATGGGAATTGTAGGATGCAGTGTTTTTGGAGCTTGACTCATACTAGAGCTAAAAGTCAGGATACCTCAACCTCTGCAGCATCGATTTTGGTCCTTCTGTTTTCAATCTGGCTCTTAGAAGTCCTCCGAGAGCCAGACTGAATGCTAAGTCACTGAAAAACCCTTTTGATCATTTGATGACCCTTCAGATCCGTCTTGTGACTCTGTACGGGGTCACCACAGAGTTGGATGTGCTTTAAATACTTAAGAGGAAAGTTCAAAAAACAAAAACACTGTTTAATCTGGTTTTTGCTCTTCCGATTTTTACTCACTTTAAATGCAGAAATGACATGAGTCAGAGAAATTACACGCAAGTTTCCTTTTTCTTATTAGTAGCTGAAGAATAATGAGGGTTTTTTTTAAAACATGTGCCCTTCAGTCGTTCAAAGATCCACAGGTTTTATTTCTTAGGTTCAGAATTATATTTATTGGCCAAGAAGTCATCATGTACAAAGAATCTGATTTGGTAACATTGGTGCTAAGACACTTGCAGTACACTCAGATCAAGCTGACACATGCAGCTTTTTCAGCCTTGATATTTCTATCTTCCTGAAAATTGTTGTTTGAACTGTGTGTAACACTGACAGCAACTGAGCAAAACCAGAGTCAAAGTCCTTGTATGTGTGTACACATACTTGGCCAATAAAGCTGATTCTGATAAATAAACTTCAAACACTACAAAACTCCTGGATGAAAATAAAATGTCCTCTCCCTCCTCTTCATGTTTTTTCTCTCTAATCTACGTCTTTCAATCTATTTTAGACTGAAGTGTAGAGAAGAATATATCATTTTGCCGTGTTGTTTAAACTGGGGGGGGGGGGATGTTTGCATTTCTGTATTTTGTTAAGTGTTTTCTTTTTTTTTTTGCTTTTTGGATTTGTCTCTGGAGGAGGGGTTTGAACTAATTAATTCTGCAATAATGCAGAGAAACCAACGTACTTTATCATTATTATTATTATTATTATTATATGTATAAAATGTACAGTTTGTTTACAGCAATCATTTGAACGTTTGTCATTTCTCAATTTAAGAAATAAATAATTGAATGATAACACAATGTCTCTTCTTGTGACATTTGACATTATTTAAAATTCAAAAAAATGCAGAAAGTATTCAAATTGATCACAGTAGTTGTATTTGACTGTAAAATATTCAATATTCTGTGAGTATGTTGTTCCCTCTAGTGGTCACCCTGGAGTACTGCAGACAGGACATTTCTCTGTATAAAATCCCTCAAGCTGACACAACACTTTGTCACACCATCATGTCAGCGCCTCCCACAAAGCCTCAGTGTGTTTGACGTGTGTGTAACGCCTCACCACTGCTTCTTATTTCTGCTTCTTCTTGTTGAGGTAGCTCTGATAATAGAAGTTACTGAACAGGATGATGAGGGTGACGCAGTAACCAAACACCATCAAGTTCATGGAGAGGGGGAAGTCGCAGTCTGTGAGCAGGTTGTTGCCCGTGTGCAGGAGGAACAGCACGAACTGCAGCTGGAGAGGCGAAATATTCAGATCAGCTTCACCAACATCTTGTACGCGCATTCACACGTCTTTTTCATTCAGATCAGGGGCCACTTACCAGCTGCAGGGACGTGAGGTATCGCTTCCACCACAGGTACTTCTGCATGTGAGGGCCGATCGCAGCCAGGCCGTAGTAAGAATACATCACAACGTGAACAAAGGTGTTGATTAGGCCGATGAAGAACGCTGCAGCATGTGGTACAAACAGAGGGGCAATAAGAAATGAGCTGTTGGATTTATTTAAGTCAAATGAAAATGTTTGAAACGCGTAGAGAAAGGATTGTTCAACTATTGATAGAGTGAATTAAGTAGGCTCGCAGGACTCGTGCAAGTATCAACTTTGAAGAATATATAGCTTGAGGCAGTTCAATTTGATTTTTAAGCCGTTTTCTGATCAGTGACTTAGTACTGTTATTTTTGCCAGTTTTTACAACCAACATAAATTTGAGCCAGGTTTTGTTGCATCAGTTGGATTATTATATACCATCACACAATAGACACCTCTCACTCACAAGTTGTTTCTAAAACGTCCCTCAAAATTGAATGCCCGATATCTTTGGAATGAAAATATCCTCCTTCAATAATCCTTATTTACCAAACTCAAGTTTAGTGTCTTGCTGAAAGGGGCGGACAAATCCTATAGTCCGTTTCTATAGCTGGTGTTATTCTAGACTTTAGTCACGAAAAGACCAAAACCAACAACCTGTTAGGCCATCTCCCAATACTTCCCAACTTTCCTAACCTGTCTGTGGCCCTTTATCCAAAGCCCATTTGTTCCTACTGAAGAAGTACATGTCTAAAAACAGAGCCGGCCGCTGTGGATTAATACACAAAGTATTTACGGCAGAAGTCCATGACAGTGAATGTTGCATTGATTCAAAATAAACTACAACTGTATGTAGCAACATGTCCCACGGTGCAAAAGTGTGGCTCATTTATGCATTTTTAAACAGTGGAAGTCAATGGCACAGATGAATAAGATATAATGCAGACAATACTTGTTAGTGGATCAATTCATTGTTAGTTTTGGTCTTTTCATGGGAGGAGTCAAATATGTCTAAGCCATAGAATATCATCAGACTAAAACATAAAAAATGAAAACAGACAGTAGCTTGTGGATGGAGGATAAGTGATGGTATCAGTATCCTTATCGCACTCCCAACAAATGACTAAAACAATTGACTTACACTGTCCTCCGGGCACATACTTGACTCCCGCCCACCAGTTGAAGATCATAGGGCCATGGTGGTAAACGTGAAGGAATGTCACCTGACTGCTCTTCTTCCTCAGGATGAAGAATAGCTGCTCACAGAGAGGAGCAGGGGAGACCATTATCGGTTTTAACTCTGCATACTTACACATCGGAGTTTCACTGATACCTTACATGTAACGAATACGCACTGTGTCACTGAGCTCTATGATCTTGGAGAAGAAAAACCACCAGCAGACTCTGGCCATCTGGAAGAAGGAAACAATGGAGAAAGGAGAGTTTGACATGTATTTTATCTTTCAGCTGTCTGGGAGGATTTGCTTTACTGTGAATTGTGTTTCACATGTACAAACAGGTCAAAGTGATCAAATGCGACTTGCTTACCCTCATTGCCAGCGGGCTGGTGCTGTAATCTACAGGCTGACAGAGGTAGCTGTAGTTTGAGAGCCAGGATGTGACCACGAACTGGTAAATATTCACACAGTGAATGAATGAAACAATACACCACCAATATAATGACATCAGAAAACAGAAACCGCAAAGAGGAAGCAGAAGCTAAGAGAATATAAACACAAACTAGAAATATATTATATATAAATATATTAGTAGAACTGAATATTTCCACAAAAAGCAGCACAAACACACCTCATAGAACATGTAGGCAGACAGGCCGACCATGGCAAAGTTGTAAACGATGAGAACGACTCTGAGGTCAACAGGTTGTCTGTTTTTCATCAGCCGAGGCCCGGCCCACACCAAACACAGGTACAGCAGGAAGATGATCGACACCGGGACGGGGGAGTAGACCAGCAGCCACGGGTCTGTCCTCTTGTCTGGAACATGATAAGAGCTCTGTGTCAGACTTCAAGGCATTATTTAGAAATGAATACATATATTACAGGACAAATCTCTGGCTAGAATTACAAGTCCAAGTTCCAACTGTCAGCACTGATTAAATATTTTATTCCTCACAGGCAATACCTTTCTTTTAATTAATTTGTCTGTTAAGTGTGCAGTTCTGTGTGTGTAAACCTAATCCTGATTCAAAAAGTCTAAAATATGTTTGCTTGAGTAAAACAAATGGTGGTAGCCATCTGATAATAAAAACGTTCTCGTTTACCCTCACTCAAGATAATAGCGTTTAAAATGTGGCATGGTGGCAAATCATGTGACAAACCACAAAGCACTCATTGTGAACTGTGGAGCACATCTGCAGCTCCCCACTTCCCCCCCCACACACGCGCGCGCACACACACTCATGTTCAGGCTTGTTTTTACAGGCTGGATATCTATTAACAACTACAAGAACAGATATACGCTTGCTTGCAATACTCAGGCAAAATGAACTGAATGTGAGGGGAGGAAATACTCAGACCTCCATTGTCCACTATCCTCTGGTGCACAGATAGAACACTCTGCCAGGCTGAAGCCATCTGGAAACAGAAAGAAAGTCAATGAATAAAAGAAGAAAACAACTCTCAAATCTGTCGTATTTAAAGACAAAACTCACCTAGCAAACGGCGTTTCAACAGTAAACGTCAGTAGCAACGCCGGAGAACCTTTGGACAATGTCTGGCGAATAACTAGTAGCAAAGTTCAACTTGTCGTCCTGACAGATGAATGAAGAAGTGGAGCGAGCAGCCGCGCCCGAAACAACGCTGCTGAAACACACTTCACTGCTGCCAAGCAGACAAAACCACACTACACACTGTCACTGTGCGTAGCTGCCTGTCACCTGCCTACCTCTGGCTGACAAAGAAGAAAATACCGAGAAGATTTTAATCATTTCCTGCTTTTCTTCGGATTTTTTTCCTTTTTTTTTTTTTTTGGGCAGGTTCAGTTGGTTGTTACGTGTTCAGCACAAGAGGGGGCGCTGTTTCCTACCGTAATGTAACCGACGGTCAAATATTAGAATTTTATTTTTCATCATTTTTTGTATATTCCCATGTTTTAACAACAAAAAAACACCCTCTGGTCCATCAAGGAACAAATGCATATATATATCTATATATCTATATATAGATATATATATATATATATCTATAGATAGATAGATAGAAAAAAAGAATAGCAACACTTTCTCCATGAGAAAAATATAGATAATACATGCAGTTCATGAAACCATGGAGTTTGTCTTGTGTCTGGACTATATTATCCAAAGTTACATTCTCCACATTTTCCCCCACTAACTTTGCATTTTTATTGTGGTAATAAACATGACAATTACCTTTCATACTGCTTTTAAAGTCATTCATTAAGCCGACAAGAAATGGCAGCAATAAATGTTAGGATGCCATACAGATGTAAAAGTGATTAAAAGCATTAGAAATCAAAGTACACTGCAGATTCACTACAAGTCCCTACAGGAAAATCAGAGCAGCAATACACAGATTGTTTTCATTTTATAACAATTTAAAAACATGTTCAAATGATTTTGTGGCATTTTTTATTTAATTCCAAGTGATGGGAGCACAATAATACCTTAATATCAATCGCACTTATATTGCTTTAAAAATAAGGCACATGTAGGATCGAGCTCTGGTAGATCACCTGTTAGAGCGGCTTGGGTTTGATTTGCCCTTTGCTGCATGTTATCCACTATCTCTCTCTCTCTCTCTCTCTCTCTCTCTCTCCCTCGACATTGTGACAATGTCCAAGCTTGTCCAAGTGGGGGATCTGTCATCCCAAACCAGAGCTTAGCAGAGCAGTGCTTGGAGCGAGAGATTAGGACACAGGAATTCAAGATTCCTGTTGAACTGTGTTGAAGAAGGAGCTGAGGGAGAGCTGCCTGCTGCCGCTGTTACCTGCGCTCAGTTTGGGTTTTTTTGAGGTCTGTGGTTTCTTGTCCTTTTTTATGCCGCAGGCCTTTTTCCTTTTTCCATCCTAAGAGAGACAAGCAGAGACACACAATAAAGGTGGGATTTGTCACTAGTACAGGATTATAGGATTATGATATTTGTAAAGGGTGGAGAAAAATATAGAAATAAACTGAAGTTTACCTCAGAGGTTTGTCCTTTCTGACTGTCCACAGAATCGCAAAGCTTCACAATCTGCAAGAGTTAACATGTTGATCCCGTTCATGGATTGTTCACACAGAAAAACAGAATAACTTGCTCACTCCTCATGCCAAGTCTTTCTGGAACAAACTAAACGAGCAACTACAACTGCCCTCCGCGCTCTCTGAGACTTCATTTAATAATCACGTTAAGCAAAAGACGGAAACTTGAACTTAAAATTGCGGAAATTGCGTAACGTGACGAGGGGAAACTACAGCAAGTGTGTGTCTCTATACACCAGACTGCTGTTACAAAAGCATGCTCCATGTGAGCGGTAATCAAGTCCACTCCCGGCGCTGCAGGTACTGCTGACCTCAGTCACACAGCAGCCCCCCCCCCCCACACACACACACACAATAAAACTAAATAAAAACCTTTTTCACTCCTGTGGACACGGCAGCTTCCTGCAGAGCAGATCTGGTGAGCCACTGCACATTTTCAGTCTGCGCTCGTGTGTCACCGTCCTTCAAACGCACACTGTGGACCACGTACGTCTGGTGGATGTGGGAGAAGATGTGAACCACCTGCAAACAGCCAAATAGGTGAGCCGTCAGAGAGCGATTGCACAGCTCCAGAAGGAGTTTGTGCGCATATAAAAAAAAGTGTGTATGCCAGAGAGGTGGTGAACATCAAGATTACCTCTCCCACGTACTGGAGCAGGCTTTCGGTCAGATGGGTTTCCAGCATCTTGCTGATCTCAGAACACAGCGCCTGCTTCTGTTTCATCTCAGAGTTCTTCTTCTCCTCCAGCAGAAGACTCGGGAACTCCCACAAGCCTGCCAGCAAACCTTTCAATACACACACACACACACACACACACACACACACACACACACACACACACCAAAAACTGTTTATTTAAAGTATAAAATCTCAACAGATACGGTTTTTGGAAAGTATATTCAATTTAATTCATTTGTATTGTTAACATAGTTCATTTTACATTTAAATATATATTTTTTCCATTTATTGAATTTATTCACGTAGCCAACCAAAATATATGTGCTTTCACCTGCTTGTTTTGTTTGCATTTCTGTATTTAGTATTTTATTTATAGTTTGCCTGACTACAATAAAAAACCTTGCTAAAATGACTGAAATGATGAAAAGTTAAAGCTGCAGAATGATTAAAAAGTCGAGCAGAATCATAGCCTGTATGGAGATAATTTTGTTTCTTTATAAAACAGTCAAAAAAAGTGGTTTGAGAGAAACTTTCCACACTTTTGCTTTCAAACTCTAAACTTTTGCTTTCAAACTCTAAACTTTTGCTTTCAAACCCTAAAGTTTTGCTTGCAAATCTAAAAGTTTAGAGTTTGA